>ML777683.1:2405886-2415933 GCA_009831015.1 Picea engelmannii | reverse complement strand
TCCCAAACACTTAGTCATTTTTCATGGCTTACCATGTTCTACTCCTTTTTACACTAAGTCTATCCTTCCTTTCATTCACCTTTTTCCCTCATGTCATCATTTTACTAAGTTGTATACTTAGTTTTTATTGAGTCTTATTGTGACGTACCGAGCCACCAGCAAGTTGGTCCATTCCACCTCAAGACCACCCTTCAAGACACTCTTTCAGCAATCTGAGATGTTCCTAGCCACCACCATAGGTTGGGCGCGCCCACCACACCCCAAGAATGCACTTCTTGATCTAATTTAAATTCTGATATGAAATAATTGAATAAAGATGCATGGAAGAATGCATGCATTAATCAAGATTCAGGTCAAACTATAAAAGAAATTATTAATATACCATGCAAAATGTAACCAACAAGTAGGCACATTACAATTACATAGTCTCAGAGATAATAATTAATAAACCACTAAATAAATATAAAAGAAAAGAAACACATGATGGAAAGCACTCATATTTAACAATAACATTCACTAACTAGATATATACAAGGGATGTTCCAACCAACCTTATAATTGTTTGTTGGAAGTCTCAATTGTAGATCACCCCTGAGCTAGGGCTATGAATCCACAAGGACAGGTTCTAGAGTGACACTCATCTTCCCAAACCAGACATCACTCAATCTCTCAAAGGTTTCTCAACACAAGGCAATCCAAAGTACACCAAATCTATTCCCTCCAACTTGCACCATCCAAAGACAATGAATACCCTTCACTGCCACACAGTCCAATGCATCTGGTCAAGAATATCCACATTGGGACTCTCAGGATTCATAGCTGTGAACAACATTTCTCATCTTTCCAATGCATCCATGCACTCAAGAATTAATTTGTTTACTAGATTGCAAAAGTGATTCATGTAGCCAACCAACCATGGTTGATTTCCTTCAACGGTTGTTTCCTCTTGATCCAATAAGATCTTTTACATGACTATGGTTGAGTTATTATGCATGTATTGATTAACCAATTAGGAAGCTTAAAGAAAGAGAAATAAGTATAGAAGATATGTGACAACCATCTAAACATGTACAAAAAAAAAATGAAGCATAAAACAACAACAAACTCATAACACCAATGTGATAACAGAGTTCGACAATCTTGCCTACGTCTCCGGGCCTTTGTCTCACTGGGTGAGGCTTTCTTATTTATTTTAAAAACTCAACAAGTACATCAAAGTAGTGCCAAAAGATTACAAAACTGATCTCGTCTTGTTTTACCATATCTCTATAACCCAACAGAAGAAACGACACTCAAATCGGATGACCGAAGCTCCCAGAAATGGCCCACAATGGTGCGCTCCTCAATAGATTCCCTACATAAAAATGGCTTTGTCTTGGCAAATATTAAGCGTAAACCTACTCTGAATCACCTCTCGTGGCATAAATAAGGCCCTTTTTATATATATATCTGAAGTTGGTAACCATCTCCCAACTTCCCTCCAATATCTGGCCTAACAAAGGGCCCAATATCCCCCAAAAAGGGCCAAAAATCTCCAAAACTAACCTAAAATCCATACAAATCACTATAATAAAGTATTAAAAACCACTTTTGTATATATTATGGGCTAATCCCCCTATACTAGGCATGCACCCCCTTTGCATGTTCATATGGATGCATGTGGCCAAGCGTCATCCCCCTAGGGGTTGTGCGCTGGCCCTTACCCCACAAATATCAGTCGTATGGAACAAAGGTGGAACCAAGGCCTAACCCCCCGTGCTAAAAACAAATATATAGTCTCGGGACATATGGGATACAACCAAAATTTGGGGGTTGGTGCTTATTCAAAAACCCACGCCAATACCAAAACATATCCCTGGGTCATATGCCTTTATCCACGCAACCGAGGCCAGGATCCAAATAGATCCACACCATTGTTAGCACCTAGGTCACATGTATCAGAATCGTGTGGAGTGTGTCACATAAATCCTTGGGCTGGGGCCTATCCCCAACCCTTTCCACCTCCATCCAAACTCTTATTTCACTTTAATTACATAATGTGCCCTATGGTTATTAAGTACTACCACTAGGTGGGTTGGTGCCTAGCCTTTGCGAAGAATCTGCTCAGTGGTAGGTCTCCGGTTCTAATCCTTGAAACTCCAACCAAAATTTTCACAAAAAAAATTAATCCAACAAATGGGTGCCATGTGGCATCCCATGTCTGGACCATGTGGCACCACGGCATTGGTTGAAAACATGCCACATCATCAACCAATAAACTAGCAGTGACCACGCCATAAACCTGCCATGTATCCATACCTTCCACACAAGTTGTATGGGCATGCCATGTGTCACCCTTGCAGTGGTGATACGTTTCACACCCATATTAGTCCACCTATCCTATCAACATCCATACGCCTAGTCAACCTACCAACTGTGTCTGCCACGTGTCACCTCTAGAAGCTTCCATGTCAGTTGTACATAATCTTCCACGTCTATGCCAACTGTGTTGCCATGTCAGTTTATGGTCATATGGCATGTACAATTAGCTGCCATGTGGCACTATATGGATTGTGCGGACTGTACAGTCAGCATCTTTTTGTCTATTTGGAAAAATGAACAGAACGCGATATCATGGGCATACGACGTTTGTTTGAGTTCATTCAAATTGTGTTGGCTTCGTATTAACGAGGCCTACACACACGTCTGTTTTGAAGTCATTTCGAGAACTTTGATTTTTAGGCCTTTTTGAGCCCTATCAAGTTCCTGGATATGATTCTAGATCACACCTCCCCACTAAAGGACCTTTTGTTCCCCAAAAGGTTACTGACCAGTCAACAAGATCAGGATAGGCCACCCAGCTTGTCCTCTATATCTAAACTTTGTCTTATGCACCTGTCTCATCAAGATCAATTGTAACAAAATCATGACAATTGACGACATATTGTTAGCCATTTGAACCCTGTCACATATTATTGTAGATATTATAATCCATGTAGATAACATTACTAATGATAGCATCCAAAAAACAACTGCAAATGAGCTAATATGTTTGTAATATTTTCACGACATGAGCTTATCTTAAAGCAAACTTTGATTGATTTTCCATTCCACAATCATCTATTGTTATTTCTTAAGATATATTACTTGATTTGAAACAATTGTAGGCTTGTTTCTTTCTTGAACTTCCTTCTTTAATTGTTCCATAGTTTGAAGAGTTTTATTTTCATTTACATGATGAGCATGAACCACATAATCTCGATCTAATTTGGTTAATTGATATTGATTCTTTTCCCTGTAGAAGATTGATTTATGATCATATATGGACTACCTAAGAACATTCCACATTCACTTAGTGGAACTACATCACATGTTACCTCATCCACATACTTAGATGAAATTCCAAATTTGAATGTGCACTGCTTTGTTATGTGCATTTGATGATGGTTGCTTATCCATTTAAGTGTGTAGGGCTTATGATGCATATATGTTTTTAACCCCAATTGCTTAACCAATTCCTCTAAAATTAGGTTAGATTGATATCCACTATCGATTAATGTATCAACCTTAGTGTATTGCATGATGAACCTTATATGAAACAAGTTGCTTCTACAATCAATTCCTTCACCAATTTTACCTTTCATACCAACTGTTCTCACAGGGGAAGACCCAGGGTTTAGTTCTAACAATGCACCAACAAGTCCTAACTACTGGCCCTTTCAGCAACACCTACGAAGCAGATGCAATCTCACCCAAAGTAGAAATAGGGGGTTGCAGGACACATGTGTCTACAACCAGGGGAAATGAAAATTGGATCCAATACAATCAACAACACAACATCTAGATATCATCTACCAACTTAATCCTACTTCGAACAGTTATATCTCAGATCTAACATAAAGATGAAACAACATAATATCAGAGGACAAAAGAACACCACATCAATCACACAAACAACAAGATATATGTGGTTCACCCTCTCCCTAGGGCTACATCCATAGAAATGTGTTTCTTGATATTATATAAAATAGATCGTTCTATCTGCACTCTTAGCTTGCAGATCCCTCTCTTCTTCTCTCCCCCTTCCCGCGCACCCAACTGCAGGGTTGATCTTCACACCTAGCTGAAGATCTTACAACACATACTTCTCTCACCACATGATACATCTCTCTTTCAACAGTAACAATAACCATTCATCATAACGTAATTGAACCCATCCCAGGTCCTCTTGACCTTTATTTATACATTCATTGACTCTCGGACAACCTTAGGCCGAAACTTAGGTGTCAAAATCCTATATACGAAAACCCTAGGTGTCTAAACCCTAGGTCAACTTGACCCATGTTTTTTGGGATTCGCCAACCTGTCTTTCCTTCCTTCCCATGAAGTGATCCAAAGAATCTACTAGTGGATTTTTCTTCTTGTTAAGTTGTCTATGATCGATCTTCCTTGTTTATCTTTTCTCCTTGATCCTCTCACCCAACGGCTCATTCTCCCATACTTTTCTCCTTATTTTATGCTTCTTTAGTCACTTTGACCTGATCTTAGTCAGTGTGTTTTCCGCACAGTTCTCATTTTGTCTTTTCTCTTCCTTTTTCCTCTCTTTTCTTCCTCAATCCATACCCAGGGCCAACAGGCCCCCAACACTCACCTGTGACTTGTCCCAAGGCACTATGATCTTAACCTTCTACTTTACTTCAACTTCAAACTGCGCAGCGCAGCCTTTTCTTTCTTCTTAATTTCTCCTCACTATGTGCAGACTATTTTTTCTGTGCCTGGTACCCAGTTTTAAATGCACCTGGTACCTAGACCCTTATCCTTCTGCTTCTACCGAGAGATGTGAGGTAGCTAGTTGTCATAGTCAAATTTCAACCAGATCCCATTCACCAACCCTTCCTTCCATTCTCCACTCAAAGTATTCAACTGCATAGCTCCTCCTTCGATAACATAGGTGACCTCATATGGTCCCAGCCAATGTGTTTTGAACTTCCCTGGATGCTTCATGAACTTGTTGTCATATACCAATACCATATCTCCTTACTTGAGTGCTTTCTTCCTGATGTATCTGTCATGGTAAGCCTTCTCTCATTCCTTCTGTACCTGTTGATGGAATCCTGCAATAAATCTGTCTTCCTCTAGCTCTACCAACTGCACAAGTCTGTCTTGCAGAGCGCTAATGTCATCCATATATATGAATTCTGAAATTCTTAGGCTAGGAACTAAATATTCGATGAGTACTATAGCTTCTAGACCATATACCAATTTAAATGGAGTTTGCAGTGTCAGCTTCTTACAAGTGGTTCTATAGGCCCATAGTACTGTTGGTACTCTCAAATCCCAGTCATCTATGTTTACACTACAAATATTCATTAACACAGTCTCCAAGATCCTTTTGAAGGATTCAACTGTATCATTCGCTTGCAAGTGGTATGGAGTGCTCTTTTGGTAATGAAATTCAAATTCCTGAGTCAACGCTTCAATAGTCTTATTAATCAAATGTGTACCTTGATCACTCATAAGGACATTCGGGCATCCAAACATGGTTATGATATCATCAAATATGAACCACGTAGATGTAGTTGTACTACAGTCCTTAACTTCTCTTGCTTCTGCCCATCTGGTCAAATACTTTGTCGCAGTAATGATGTATCTTTCTCCTGTGTGCTTTCCTGGTGGATTAATAGGTCCCACAAAGTCAATGGCCCATTTCTCAAATTCCTGTAAGTTTATATGGGGTGCCAAAGGCATCTCATATCTTCTATAAGGTTTCCAACGTCTTTGGCATACATCGCAGGATCTGTAGTATTGTTTAGCATCTCTGTGTAAAGTGGGCCACCAGAGGCCAGCTCGCAGAACCTTCTATGTTGTTTATTTCCCTGCATAGTGTCTTCCTGCGATGCCATCACGTGCTTCTGCCAAAATTAGTGGTCTTTCTTCCTCCATAACACATCTCCTCAAGATCTCATCAGGTTCCATCTTATATAGTTGTCCATCTATATGTGAAAACTTTGCAGCATGCACTACCAGTTGTTTCTTCTAAATGACTATGTATTCACGAGGTGCCATTCTTGTTGTCAGGAAATGAACTATCTCGGCGAAGTGATCATCAATCTTCCTGATGGACAACAGCTATGCATTTGGTAGTGTGTCCTCCAAACTAGTAGGTTCCTCTCCATGCTCTAATCTAGACAAATGGTTAGGTCCCTTGTTCATTCTCCATAGCTTTACCACAATTTCAAAATATTATTCCTAAAATAACATAAGCCATATGCATATCCTTCTCCTGCTATAGGCTGATCATGATCCCATATCAATACACATGAACTCAAAAGTTTCACAGGAATGCCTTTAAGCATTCATTTATTTGTCAATGCATTCATGACATATCAGTTCATGAATTCTTCCAAGGGTTACAAATAGTGTTTACTACCAGAGGTTCATACATCCATCATTCAGATTATCCTTCCTGAATCATACCTTACTTGGGTACCCCTTATTATCTACGTCTTATGGTCAATATTCATTTATTAGTAATTAAGGTTGTGACCTTGTTTTCCTGACAGAGTCTTCACATAGTTTCTCCACAGGGAACTCCTTCAGGGTGCAACTTCCTTACTGCATATCCATCACTATTTGTGATGGTCCGATGGACTCAACCTTGGGTTAGCTTCAACATTTTACCAAATATCCCATAAGGAATATAAACATGTATCTTTGTCATGTACCCAAATTATGTATCCATACATATTCCACTTTTTGTTAATTTACATATATGATGTACTTAACCATATTCATAATCCTAATCCTGCATGTAGTTGTCATAGGTATATCTCATAGTCCACATGCATATTTACTTTTAAGATCAGTCAACTTAGGATTGTTTGCAATCCTTCTCATGTGATTCTCAAAGGCATAAGCATTTGCCTCTTATTATGACAATAGAGTAGCTTTGCTCATTCACCCTTTTATCTAATTATATTAGTATTCCTTGAGGGAATGGAATACATTCCTCTCAGGCTATTATTTAGCACATAACTTTCATGACTCTTCATAATGGAGTCAACCATGTGTCCATAGTATTCATTTAATCTGGACAAGAGAAATTATTTCTTTATATTTCACTCATCAGGGCAACCATATTGTGCCTATAACTATAATCTTACATCATACATGTGCATCACTTGCACATTTAATATTATTCATACCTAGCTATTATTAATATAAGGCTTCATATTAAGAATCTCCACAATGCATTAAACCCATGCACTCAAGCATAATTAAACACAGCTAAGTATTCATCATGCTAGCTTATTACTTGCACCTTTTTCCATATCATTCACACACATGGACATATCAGGCTTCCAAATCCTCCTCCTATGGATCTTCCAATCATTATTATGACAAGCCTCATTAGGATACTCAATATTGTGATTCCCTCTCATTTGAGCGCTTGCAACCATATTATTCTTTTATGTATGTATACACATAGACGTAGATGCATCTCTTGCACCCCTTTTACATTGATATTTTAGTTTCAATATTAGTGTTCTTTAGTGAGAGGTTACGGTCATTCATATGACTAGTCTTACAGTCATAATTCATATAGTTGTTGCCCTCTCTTTATGGGAACAACCAACAAGGGTCACTTTTTGGGAATTAGCAACAGTCCCAAAGGATTTCCCTTTATCTTGCTTAAATAGATTATCCTTGTTGTCGAATTTAACCATTAAAGGTCAAGTAATCTGACCCTGCATATTTTCATCAATCCTCTGGTCATGAGGAGTTATATACTCAGGGTTTAGTCTTTTAATAATGAAGTAATAATAACTTCTAAGGATCCTACCATTCCTTACCATATTTCCTTAATCATAAAGGAATTCTTCATGAGGATCTTAATCCTTACATAATTAGCCATCTCAATTGCAAGAGACTCTACCTTATTTAGTAGGTAGACATTGTCACACTATAACATAACAATTGCGTTCATGTCCCCTGTCTAGTTCGTGCAAATTTGTAACATAATTTCTTCCACATATTTCATTCACATTCAGATCTTATCAATAATATTGATCAACACATCCCTACTCCTATAAGAGTAGTTATCACTTTGACGAAGGGACAATATAATTCCTTTGCTGGAATTCAGTAAGAATTCCCAAATCACAGTTCCATTCTACAGTCCTTCTCCTTAAGGAGTTAATGTAGATGATAAACCTTCTTCCAAAGGTAGAATTACCTTTCAACATGCATCATCTTAACCTTAGTGAACATAGTCTCATGATTGTTCTTTGGCCCACCCAGGCCTATGTCTGAATCATGCCCTCCTAGATAGGGTACGGTACAACGCTCTCTCCCTTAAAGTTTTCTAAGAAATAAAATCACCTGACTCTTTCATGATCCCAAGAAGGAAAAGTGTTGTAACCATGCTCTGATACCAATTTGTAACACACCCATGAAAGGGCATAAAATTATTTTTCTTTTCCTTAACTCTCTCTACGTTCCATCTTCTTCAATTGCAGGTTCTTCCAAATCTACGGGCTCTTTCCTGGCCCCTTTGAAGGGTTTGGACAATAGGTTCTAGATCTCCATGCTATCCCCTTCCTTCATATGACCTCAAGCTATGACCAAGGGCCTAACCAAAGGGCGCTTCACGACTTCACGATTTCGCATGTCGGGTATTTGAATGTGAGCCAACCTTGACTCTCTCGACTCACGAACTCCTGAACTTCAAGATAGAGCTTAGCGTGTGCTATATCCTCACTTAACCTTCATCAATGTGACCCTTCTCTATGAGCTGGGACCAAGATTCTGAGTGCTTCATGACTTCTCATGTCGGGTAATCATGCATGAGCCAAACTCGACACTCCTAAACTCTTTCTCGTGTCCGATCAACGGTCCACAATCCCCACGATCCAATGGTTCTACTCTTTCCTTCTCATATCGAGACTTTGTGTCTCGAGAAGTTAGAAGAACACTCATCTCCATTCTCCTGATTTTTGATTCTATGATTGCCTCAGATTGATGGTCCATGGATTTCCTTGATCCAATGGAATGGATCAACTCGCGAGTTCTCTCTTCGTGAGTCCTCACAACTCTGCCTTTGACTTCCCCGAGTCATGAGTCATCGAAATGTTGATCTCTCACCATGTTTCCTTCCCAAAACCGACAGCTAGGATCAAATCCACTCGTGTCCTCTCCAACACCGACAGCTAGGATCAACTCCACTCTTCCCCTTGCAAATTGTTCGATGTCCGAGTTCTAGAACTCCTGGATCTACTGCCATCTGTCAACTCTAAGGATGTAGGGTTCCAATGACTTCAGAACTTGTCTCGTGCACTTTCCTTGGGATCCAATAGCTATGGGTCCACACACTCAGATCCTTTCTCATGAATCATAATTTCTTGTTTCACAACTTTGGAAATCAACCTCCTTCATTCTCCAAACTCCCGAGTTCTGATTTCACAAAGTTTCTTTCCCAACGAAAGGAATCAATGGTTCGATCTTTCCTTAGATCGATGGCTAACTATCTCTCCTGATCTTTCAAGTGTTGAATGAATCTCGGCCCTTATCCTCCTCACAATTTTACTAGTTCCAACAGCACACGGCTATCGACTCTTATCCCTCCAGGGATTTCTACCATTCGTCTAGGCTTTTAATGACTCTTTTCACAATAACTTGGCGTTGGCCCTTCTGAAATTTCAAATTCCATGAGGTGAATTCAACCCTCGCTCCTCCTTTGAGTTCTTCCAGGCCTCTATCCTTACTGATCTTTCACCTTCTTCCAAACATCGAAGATATCATATGTTTCGAAGATAACGACCTTCGATTTACTTCTTGCGAGCCCTGATGTATGGGTCTTGACTTCCTCTTTCCCTCCTGAGCTTACGAACTTGAAACAAGTTTGCCTCTTGGACCTCATCTGTGCTTCTGAAAATTGCTTATCTCTTCTGAGCTTGGTCCTTAGGGAATTTTGAATTCCCATGTACTCCTTGTATTAATCTACTCATGTTGAATTGATGGTCCATAACCTTCCTCGATCCAACGGTCCAGATCACATAACAACTTTTG
>ML777683.1:2333597-2380262 GCA_009831015.1 Picea engelmannii | reverse complement strand
TGCTTTGTTAGGTACCCGCGGGCTGTTTTGGGTTAGCCCGCGGATACCCGCGTTCAGTATGAGGACAGCAAGCGGATGCCCGCGCTCAGTGAGAAGTTAAGGCGCGGGTTACTTGTTTTAAGTGGTTTTTTGAGGAATTGCTCAGCATGGCTTTGGCTAGGAAGAGGCATGAGTAGGCCTGATGTCAGGTAAGCAGGGATAGTGCAATTTAGGGTTATAACACCAATTCCTCTGAAATTAGCTTAGATTGATATCCACTATCGATTAATATATCAACCTTAGTGTATTGCATGATGAACCTTATATGAAACAAGTTGCTTCTACAATCAATTCCTTCACCAATTTTACCTTTCATACCAACTGTTCTCACAGGGGAAGACCCAGGGTTTAGCTCTAACAATGCACCAACAATCCCTAACTACTGGCCCTTTCAGCAACACCTACGAAGTAGATGCAGTCTCACCCAAAGTAGCAATAGAGGGTTGCAGGACACATGTGTCTACAACCAGGGGAAATGAAAATTGGATCCAATACAATCAACAACACAACATCTAGATATCATCTACCAACTTAATCCTACTTCGAACAATTATATCTCAGATCTAACATAAATATGAAACAACATAATATCAGAGGACAGAAGAACACCACATCAATCACACAAACAACAAGATATATGTGGTTCACCCTCTCCCTAGGGCTACATCCATAGAACTGTGTTTCTTGATATTATATAAAATAGATCGTTCTATCTGCACTCTTAGCTTGCAGATCTCTCTCTTCTTCTCTCCCCCTTCCTGCGCACCCAGCTGAAGATCTTACAACACATACTTCTCTCACCACACGATACATATCTCTTTCAATAGTAACAAAAACCATTCATCATAACATAATTGAACCCATCCCAGGTCCTCTTGACCTTTATTTATACATTCATTGACTCTCGGAAAACCTTAGGCCAAAACTTAGGTGTCAAAACCCTATATACGAAAACCCTAGGTGTCTAAACCCTAGGTCAACTTGACCTGTGTTTTTCGGGCTTCACCAACATGTCTTTCCTTCCTTCCCACGAAGTGATCCAAAGAATCTACTAGTGGATTTTTCTGCTTGTTAAGTTGTCTATGATCGATCTTCCTTGTTGATCTTTTCTCCTTGATCCTCTCATCCAACGGCTCATTCTTCCGTACTTTGCTCCTTATTTTCTGCTTCTTTAGTCACTTCGACCTGATCTTAGTCAGTGTGTTTTCCGCGCAGTTCTCATTTTGTCTTTTCTCTTCCTTTTTCCTCTCTTTTCTTCCTCAATCCATATCCAAGGCCAACAGGCCCCCAACACTCACCTATGACTTGTCCCAAGGCACTCTGATCTTAACCTTCTTCTTTACTTCAACTTCAAACTGCGCAGCGCAGCCTTTTCTTTCTTCTTAATTTCTCATCACTATGTGCAGACTATTTTTTCTGTGCCTGGTACCCAATTTTAACTGCAGCTGGTACCTAGACCCTTATCCTTCTGCTTCTACCGAGAGATGTGAGGTAGCTAGTTGTCATAGTAAAATTTAAACCGGATCCCATTCACCAACCCTTCCTTCCATTCTCCACTCAAAGTCTTCAACTGCATAGCTCCTCCTTCGATAACATAGCTGACCTCATATGGTCCCAACCAATGTGTTCTGAACTTCCCTAGATGCTTCATGAACTTGTTGTCATATACCAATACCATATCTCCTTACTTGAGTGCTTTCTTCCTGATGTATCTGTCATGGTAAGCCTTCTCTCATTCCTTTTGTACCTGTTGATGGAATCCTGCAATAAATCTGTCTTCCTCTAGCTCTACCAACTGCACAAGTCTGTCTTGCAGAGCGCTAATGTCATCGATATCTATGAATTCTGAAATTCTTAGGCTAGGAACTAAATATTCGATGCGTACTATAACTTCTAGACCATAAACCAATTTAAATGGAGTTTGCAGTGTCAGCTTCTTACAAGTGGTTCTATAGGCCCATAGTATTGTTGGTACTCTCAAATCCCAGTCATCTATGTTTACACTACAAATATTCATTAGCACAGTCTCCAAGATCTTTTTGAAGGATTCAACTGTATCATTCGCTTGCAAGTGGTATGGAGTGCTCTTTTGGTAATGAAATTCAAATTCCTGAGTCAAGGCTTCAATAGTCTTATTAATCAAATGTGTACCTTGATCACTCATAAGTACATTCGGGCATCCAAACATGGTTATGATATCATCAAATATGAACCACGTAGCTGTAGTTGCACTACAGTCCTTAACTTCTCTTTCTTCTGCCCATCTGGTCAAATACTTTATCGCAATAATGATGTATCTTTCTCCTGTGTGCTTTCTTGGTGGGTTAATAGGTCCCACAAAGTCAATGGCCCATTTCTCAAATGCGTGTAAGTTTATATGGGGTGCCAAAGGCATCTCATCTCTTTTGTAAGGTTTCCAACGTCTTTGGCATACATCGCAGGATCTGTAGTATTGTTTAGCATCTTTGTGTAAAGTGGGCCACCAGAGGCCAGATCGCAGAACCTTCTATGTTGTTTCTTTCCCTGCGTAGTGTCTTCCTGTGATGCCCTCATGTGCTTCTACCAAAATTAGTGGTCTTTCTTCCTCCATAACACATCTCCTCAAGATCTCATCAGGTCCCATCTTATATAGTTGTCCAGCTATATGTGAAAACTTTGCAGCGTGCACTACCAGTTGTTTCTTCTAAATGACTATGTATTCACGAGGTGCCATTCCTGTTGTCAGGAAATGAACTATATCGGCGAAGTGATCATCAATATTCATGATGGACAGCAATTGTGCATTTGGTAGTGTGTCCTCCAAACTAGTAGGTTCCTCTCCATGCTCTAATCTGGACAAATGGTTAGGTCCCTTGTTCATTCTCCATAGCTTTACCACAATTTCAAAATCTTATTCCTAAAATAACATAAGCCATCTGCATATCCTTCTCCCCAACACTTGTTTTTTGACCAGGTATTTCAGAGTAGAGTGATCGGTGAACATATTAAGTATCCTCCCAACAAGTAGTGATGAAGCTTCTGTAGCGCATACACCATGGTTAAACCTTCTCTCTCAGTGGTGGTGTAATTTATCTCAGCTGTTGAAATATTTCTGCTAGCAAAGGCTAGCGGGTGGTCAATATCTCTTGCACCTAGTTGTTCTAACACTGCTCCCAATACAATAGAGGATGCATCTACATGCACATGAAATTCCTTACTCCAGTATGGGAAAACCAAAATAGGCGCAGTAACCATTTTTTGTTTCAGTGTGTCGAAGCTCTGCTGACACTCTTCTGTCCATTGAAATGGGCAATCTTTCTTCAAAATATTCTCCCTGGGTGCAGTGATCTGTGCATAGCCCTTAATGAAAAACCTATAAGCTGACATGTAATACCAAATCTTGTCCAATGGGCCATGGAGTCAAAATATATAAACTTCCCACTGAAAATTGAAACCCAAGGGGTCTCATCCAAATCTTCTACCTTCTACCATTCAATATGTACACTCCTCCCTGTGGTAAATGTGTTGATGTCAACATGAGAGAGTCACTTCATTAGATGTCAATAATGTAAACACCTATGAACTGCGAAGGAACACAACCAATAATGACAATGGGTCCTAAGGTACGAGCACAACCTACCACTGTGAGAGATGTTATGAAGTCAAACAATGACAAGGATCACCCAATCAAGGCCCAATGATACTCAACCTTATTGGATGCGAGATAACAACCAATGAGGCTAAGGACTACCAAGTCACTCTAGTTATGGGTTATCCGTAGATAATGTGTTGATGTTGATACATGATGACCTGCTGAAAAGAAGAGCAATGTTATCTCTTTTCCCTCAACATGAAGTGATAACTCAAGAACATCAAGATGAAAGAATCATGTACCATATCCCTATGTTGGATGGGGGGGAAAACTGACTCAAAGTAGAGGACTCAATGATAAGAGACGAGGAGACAAAACATAAGATGACTTAAGACTCTCCTATGCCTCCTCAAACTACCCATTCTAAAGGCTCAATGCTTCAAGAACAATGACAAACAAGACCCCCATCCAAGCTCACTCTAATGATAGACACAAAGGCTCGACATGTGTAAGATAGACATTCATATTTTGACCCAGGAATAACAATAATGGAGGGCCTTTTATTCAAGAAAAGAAAGACTCACAAGACATGACCACATGCTGATATAACTAGACAAAAATCAACGACACTTATGCAAAAGATTGAAGTAAATATTAAAGGGAAAATACACTGCAAGGAAAGTGTAGATTGATGTCCTAAAATATGCAAAATATCAACAAGCTAAACTATTGAAATGACATGCGGAAAGGAAATACAACTATCCCAAAAAACCAAAATTGTTACCTCAAGCTGTCATGGTCAAATCATCATACTGAAAGGACCAATGTAACCATGCAGCCAAATGATCAGTTTGACGGGAAAAATCAACAAAGTTAACCTTCCAGTGGGACCAACCATGAAATCTCATATGACCCAAAATTGCCTTGATGTATTTGCTAATGAAGGCATAACTGAAGGACGCTAGTTGATTGAAAGTTGTTGTTTGGGATGTAGAACATAATATTTCAATAGTAACAAGCGTGAATGTCAATGCACAAGAGTCAAAACTCTTAGAATCTTCTTGCAGAAATACCTCCATCATCCTGAGCTCAACTAGATCATGATGAACTTTGATATCCAAGAACTGACCAATCTCAGGATCTTGAAGAACAACCTTGGGATGTAGAATAGTAGGCAAAGTGTAAGAGACATCATCCTCCTGTTGAACCAAAAGTGGCTTCTCCTACTGTAATTGTATCATATCAAGTTGTTCCTGAATCACTGCTGTGGTAGGCAAGGATGAAGCCTCTTGTTGAATGACCTCTACTTGGTTAACCTATGGTTCCTCCCCTTCAAACTTTTCATCATTTTGAAAATTTTCATCTCCATTAATGGGAGGAACCCATGAACACTCGTGAATATTCAAATGTTCACCTTCATCTTCCTGGAACTCTTCATGTGACTCAAATGGTGCAACTATTGGTTCCAGATCATCTAAAATTAGGCTATCACCCTCCCATTCACCTCTTAGAACTTCACATGGTGCAAGTTGTGGTTCATCTTCAATAACACAAACTTCTTGCACTTTTGTAACAAACAATGGTTGAAGATCATAGAGTGGAGTTACCTTCACTGGTTGGTCTGGGACATGGATCATAGGGAGTTCACAAGCTAAAAAATAATTTCTTTCTAACTTGATAGCGACAATTTGCGCTTCCTCCAAATTTTGAGGGTCTTCATTCTTGAGAAAAACACCAAAAACACCATCAAATACCTAATGAAATTAAATCAAGGCAACATCTTCATTAGGCCTTAATCTGTAAGGAATTCAATTATAAAATTTGGAAAAACGAGCATTAAATTGGAAAAAAGTTTCACTTTCATGCCTTTTAATAATTGAAAAAACTGTGCATAAGAAGAAAATATATTGTGTATTTCCCATCTCTTAGTGAATTTCTCTTGGAAGGAATCCCATCCATAAATGGAATCATCATGAAGGGACTTTTTCCATGCTCATACCTCCCCCTTGAGGGTCGACACAAACATCCTCATGTTCCACATCAAAATCACCCACCACTTGCAAAAAATTAGTCAAGTGATTTTCAACTGATTCTCCCAACCTCCCTACAAACAAAGGTATGTGTTTAATCCATTTATGTGTAGGTAAGTCATGAGGATAATCTAAGAATTCAACAAAACTTAGTGGGTCAAAGGAAAAAAAATCTCCACCTTACCGGTGGCCTCACAGTTGCAGCCATATTGGTAGTCTCAGATAGAAAAAAGCACCACTGCTACCCTACTACTATCTCTAGATGGAAATAAAATGAAAGATGAAGATGTCGAAGATACACTCACTATAATTCTCATTGAAAAAGAAGTTACCTAAGAAATCTTATGCTTACCAACTTCGCAATGAGTTCTTGGTGAAAGAGAAGTCTTGTTTCAGGAAAGGTGTTTAAACTTTAGGGTTTTCTCAAGCTCAAAACTAGACCTTGTGAGGGAATCAAAATTGGAAGATCTATGTGTAAGTCCCCTGTGGAGTTATCCAGTGAGAAATTAAAGTAAAAACTCACCAATGTCATCATCACCAAGGCTTGCATTCCCCGACAATAGTGCCAATTTGTTAGCACAAATTTCCACCTTCCAATTGAGATGATATAGCATGTTATTACAATGATGAAAACTTGGCTAATTGAAGGAGTAAAGCACCAAATTGTCATGGGCTAGACCCCTCTCTGTTTGGGCTAGTGCTTGATAGCCTCAAGGGGGAGTCCCTAGGCACCCTAAGTACCTTGATGTTGTCTTTTAAGACTGATTTTATGCATGTAAACCCAAAAAACAACGTGTTGTTCATCTTGGACAGCGTGTTAAAATTGTCCAAAACGATGGTGAAAATATAGTTTTTAACTTGGAGGGATCCTGCAGGGGTTAACACAATGAATATAGGATAGAAATAGAACTGGAAACTACTCAAAAGATTAGTAAAATCACAATGAACAGTTAAGAGAATGACAAATCAGATAGAAAAACTCACAAAATAACTACAAGAAACAAGGTTAGAACACAAACACTTAATTTCTTTATTGGTGGGCTTGCAAGAGGGTTGGTTGCACCACAATTGGCAAGTCCACGGCCAATACAATGATCACTTTGATCAAAGAAGAGTCACTAGATTAAGAGAGAAAGAGAGAAGAATGAGAGAGAAACGCTATGTTGTTGTTGCCAATAACCGACCAATAACCAATGAAGACCATCCAATATATAGGAGAGGAGTGAGAAGAAAATAGGAGTTAATGCGCATGAGGGATAAGTGTGAGTGAGAAATTTAGGAATTAATGTGCATGAGGGAATAACTGTGAGTGAGTAATACGGATGTGTGAGTTATGAGTGAGAGTGTATGGAGGATAATTTTAGATTTCCAATGCATGTTAGATTGCTAAAATTGGCCAAGGGATGAGGGAGTTATGAGTTAAAGGAAAAATCACCTTATTTTTTAGGGATTTCCTAAAATTTAGGAATTTTGTGTTTAAAAGGAATTTAGAGAATTTTTTTAGAAATTGGTTGCTTGGAAAGTGAGAATATGGAAAGAGAGAGGAATAGAGTAAGAAAAATTAGCCTTGAGTGGCTAAACTTTCTCCAAACAAATGCCACCTCACCCATGCATCCCCCTTTTTAATTGAATTAATTCTCTTTTAATAATTAATCCTTGGAAAACGTACCCTTGGTCAATGATACCATGCAAATGCAACATCACCCTGAAACTATGCCACATGTCATAATTTGATCTTTCCTTTTGACATTGTTGGGGATGGCGATGACTGCTAAAAATAGAAATTTCTGAAAATAGCCATCCGGTCCCCCAAAATTGAAACTTGTTGAAACTGACCGAAACTCTCCACAAATGATCGGGATCGCTAGGAGACCACCACCATATGTCCATTTCTAAAAATATATACTGCTAAAAATAGATAGTTGTTCATATATCCATGACTTTATACTCATTCGATTCGATTTTCAACAAGGAATCCAAATCTACAATCAAAATCGACATGCGAGCCTTGGTGCTCAACCTACTAAAAATAGAAATCTATGACAAATCATCCTGGAAAATGTCCAAAAGACTCATAATGTTTCAAGGATCCATAATGCATGCTTAGAAGCTGAATTTGGGGATTTTATCTCATACTGCTAAAAATAGAAAGGTCTTGCATGTCGCCTGGAAAAGTGCCATCGGGCTTAGAATCATGCAAGGACCATCCCTGCATACTCAGAACTGCTCCAAACTGTCAAGAGACCACTCAAACCATGGCTCCTAAAAAGTAGCAACACCTGCTATGTGTAGACATCTCTCTCAAAATTCAAAGGAACACATGCTAACTCTAACTTTGAACCAAACAACCATGTACCGATCATATACATGTCTCTGAAGGGAACCATCTTCTGCTAACCATAAGTGCTAAACTCTAGGAGAATCTCATAATTCTAGCCAAAATAGTCGATGCTGGCTTTTAACCCTCAAGATTTTCAACGGTGAAAATCTAGGGGTTAACAAGACTCTAAGAGCATTATTAGAAATAAGGGTTACTAAAATTATATACAATAATGATATTGTTATGTAATAACTGCACAATGCATTCTTTGATTTTCCTTCGATAAAGTTTATTTGTAGAGGCTCCAATCTCTTTTCTTTTGTAACTATGAAGTAGTGAAAGAGCACCATTAAAAATGCCTTGACTAACATGTTTGTGTGTCTGCAATACATGAACAATACACTTGACCATCTTCACCTTCATGCCTATCTATTAGAAATGTTGCAAATTATAAGAAGATTGACCTTTTATTCTTCTAATTTGTATTATACTTATAATATGATTATTTGAGTTGATTAGAGCATTTTTGCATTCTTGCACTCGATATGATCACCTTATTTTGTTGAGAAAATTTGATAACCTAGCAGATAAACAATTACCTATTAGAGAAATAATTCATTTCCTATCTTGTTAGATGAAGATAGGTTGTTGATGCCAACTAATATGATCATGAAAAACTCATGGAACATCTATGGAAGTCCAAAAATTGAACTTACTGGGATATGGATATGAATATGAATTCTGTGAAGGATAAATTTATGTCAACTTAGAAACCTTGACAATATAGGTGGATACAAAACTCATAAAATTAAGTACTAAATATGTATGTATTCGTGTATGTATATAGTATATACTATATACATGCAAAATTAACGTTTAAAAGCGTGATACTATTTTGAAATTAGATTCCATGGAAATAAGAGTTAATTGTCAAAATAATCTTGTGTAGATGGTAAAATGGATTTCATCCATGGCCCTTTATGCAATTGTATATTTCAAAACCAAAGTCATCGACTCAGATTCAACAATGACTAGAAAAACCTAAAATGGAGTACCAACTCAGTGACCTCAGTGACCACAATTCTCAATGCAAAACTGAAAATAACTTGAGTTAATAAAATTGCATACAATATTTAAAACTTCATGAGAAAAAAGAAAGGATTATCTATTTCATGACAATTCCATAAATTTATATAGTATAACATTAGCATAAGCTCATGTAAATATTGGATAAACTCAATTTTCATAATACAAACATTGAGCATAGGACATCAACATTTTAGTGTTACCTAGGGACATATTCCCAAGGGTATGGAGTGTGCAGAAAATCCAAGTGGGACATTTCCATAGGACATAAAAATGACAGTGTTACTTGAGGACATATTCCCAAGGGTAGGGAGTGTGCTTCCCATGATCCTAATGCTCTCAATATGTGGAAAATCCAAGTGGGACATTTCTTGTTGTACCCTTTTGAAGGGGATGCACAAAAAATCACTTGGGGTTGTTTCTCAGAAAAAGGGGATGTTCCCTTTTGAAAGGAGAATCCTACAAGTGCCTTGTGAAAAGAGTGAGAATGTTGGGTGCACCCCTCAAAAAATCTCAGTTTCAAGTGTATCAAATCCCCAATCATTGAAAACATGTAAGAGAGTTGGTGTGAAAAGTCACCTCACATAGTTATTAAGAGCATGGGATTAAATACAATCAACAATGGGGAATGTGTGAGTCAACATTCATGGATAAAAGAGAAATTTGAATGGGTATGGTAGATAGTTTTAGAACTAGTTTTTGGGACAACAAGGTAGTGTCGAGTGTCAGGGCTTGAAGATAGCCATAGTGGAGTTTGTGGACATCTTGTTGGATCTATAATTGCATGAAAAAATAGGTTGTTAGGCCTATAGAAGAGTTTTCTATGTAATAAATTGCCATATAGCAAATGAGTTGCAACCGAGAGTTTCCTGTTGCAGTCGTAGGTCCTTAGAGTCCCCAACAAGAGATATTCCTAGCTAACCTGTGATGGAGCCTTGGAGGTAATTTGAGGGACTACATGCAGAGAAGGGGGATCCCATTCCTTGGGTTGTGCAGGTTGAGGGAAAGAGAGTTGGTAGATTGGGATAACTATAGGAAAATTAACTTGCTTTGGGTTTTATTGGGCTATGAATGGATAATAAATACACCCTTTTTTGTGGATTATGTTGGACAACTAAGAGGGGGGGGTGAATCAATTTTTACTATTCTTAAACAATTATGCTTATTTTAAACTCTTTACAGAGCACTCAATGACAATCACAATAATGCAGGGAAGTAAGCAATAGAACATTCAACATCATTCACACATATGAGATACACAGAGCCAGATATTTCCTGAGGAAACCCATAAAGGGTAAAAACCTCTTCTTCTTTATATGATAAGTAATCTTTACATTCAGTACATTATCATACTTATAAGAACCAACTCATAATGAGGCTACAACCTCTGTTTTGCAAGTTGTTGCTTGCTGAGAGCACCAACTCGCTAGATTCTCTAGCACCCACTAGAAGGAAGCACCAACTCCCTGGTTTCTCTAGCACCCACTAGAAGGAAGAACCAACTCCCTAGTTTCTCTAGCACCCACTAGAATGAAGCACTAACTCCCTTGTTTATCTAGCACCCACTAGAAGGATGCAACAACTCCCTAAGTGTTCCAGCACCAACTAGATGGAAGCACCAACTCCCTGGTTTCTCTAGCACCCACTAGAAGGAAGCAACAACTCTCTAAGTGTTCCAACACCAACTAGATGGAAGCACCAAATTCCAGTCACACAGGCACCAACCTGTAAAACAGAGAACAACAGTTCTCCCTTGAACCACCCTGCCACCCTGGTTTCTCTGGATGCAACCAAATGGAAGATACAACTCCTTGTGTTCAAGCACCCACTTGAACCTCTGAGGACAAAAGTCCTCCCTAGCACCTCCCAACCACCCTGAAATATCAATTTATGCTACTAAAACTTATTACAGTGATATAATGTTCATTAATGGCTTACCAGTCTCATCATTATTCTGCTACACTTCCTTTCTTTGTTTGCCTCATTGTCTTCCTGCACACATGCCTTGCCCTTTCTGTTCTTCTTCCTTTTATGCTCTGTGCGCCATTTCCATTCCATGCACCATTCCTCTTCTGTGTATTTCAGCTACTACACAATGCCTCCTTCGACACGCCTGAATCACTCCCAACAATCGCGCCCATATCTTCTTTGTTCTGCATACTTCTAGTCTCTTCCCACCTTGTGCATTCCATATGTGCAATACTTTTGCATCCTCTTCACACCGCCATTGTTCTCCACATAGGGATATTCACCGCTACTCCACCTTTCCATAGCTTCACTAGCTCAAGCATCAACACACTCTCTATGTTCTGCATGTCCTCCTCGTGTCGAGTTCTCTTCCTAATCATCATAGCAACTCTTCAGCTTCTCTAGTGGTTAAACCCATGCGTCCATCATCACTAGGTGTTATGTCGAGATTCCTTAGCCTATCTAGCAGTCGAGACTCTTTGTCTTCTCTATCATAGTCAAGCTCATACTCTTTGTTGTAGTTACAGGCTTCAACGCTCTTCCATCTGTCAATCACCTCTATGAAAAGTATTCATTCCACTGGTAGATTTCGTGAGACTCTTCAGCTCCTCTGGCAATCACACTGAGGCCTCTTTGATTTTTCTGTGCAGAAACAATCAGTGGTTTCTGGTAGTTACACTGTGAACCTATTGAGCCTTATGCCTTTGGAACATTTCACCTTTCATTTCACATGTGGCCTTAGGCGGTGACCACACGCCTGTTCAGAAGGTGCTTTCACGATTTGCATTTCAACACCTCCTATTGTGAGGCATCTCGACTCTCCAAGTCGTGATCTCTGAAATGGAGATTAGCTTCATGCTAGCTCCTCCATTGAGCCTTCATCGATGTGACCATAGGTTATGATCAGGGGCCAATTCTACGCATGCATTTTTCATTTCACGTTTTGGGGATTCTGTGAAGGGTCGTCTCGACTCTCCATGTCCCAAACTCTGAAATGGAGCTTATCTCTTTGATATCTTCTCTACAGCTCTTCAATGATGTGACCACCAACGGTGACCAAGTGATTATCTATAAAGCGCTTTTGCAATTTCACATTTCGACATTCCTATGATGAAGGGTCTCGAAACTCCAAGTCGTGATCCCCGAAATGGAGCTTGGTTGCACTAGATCCTTCCTCCATATTCCGCAGATGTGACTACTTTCTATGACCACAACCTTATTCAAAAACGTATTTCACACTTTTCTCTCTAGATCAACGGTCCACAATCCATGGTGATCGAACGACTATCCTTTGCCCTGGGACTTCAGCCTTTGGGACTTTGGGGGAGAGTTGATGCTAAAACTCCCAAAACTAAATTCGTGGAATGGCATCACTCGATGACATGTCATGATCCGTGTGTCTGCCACGTGTCACTCAGAATTGTGATTTCCAGGTTCCTAAAATGCCAAATCAACTTGACACTTGTCCTTATATGATTGTGCCACATGTCCTTTCTGACGTAGGCTGCCACCTATCCTTGCTGACATGGTCTGTCACATTCACCTCCTGGGTCTGATGACCCAGATTTGTCCTTGATCCAATGACTAGGATTATTTCACGATTTCACATATTGCGAGTTCGAGAGATTAGGAAACCCTGTTCCTTTGATCTTTGATTTCCCGGTCTGTGAAACTCTGAAATGGAGTCTTTGTTGATGTGCATGTTTTCGAGATTTCGAGATTTCTCATTTCGCAACTTCGAGACTCCTATGTTGAAGAGTCTCGACTCTTGACTCCTCCAACTCTCGGTATCTGAAACTCTGAAATGTCGTGGTTTCGCATTTCACGATTTCATCATTCTTGAAGTGAGTTTCCTTGACACCTCCAACTCCCAGGGATTTCAGCATTTTGCATTTCGCAACTTCGAGACTCCTATGTTGAAGAGTCTCAACTATTGACTCCTCCAACTCCCGATATATGAAACTCTAAAATGGAGTCAGATCAACGGTCCATTATCTCCCTTTGATCAATGACTCAGATTAAGTCGTGGTTTCGCATTTCACGATTTCGACATTCTTGTCGTGAGTTTCCTTGACACGTCTAACTCCCCGGGATTTTGGCGTTTCACATTTTGCAACTTCGGGACTCCTGTGTTGAAGAGTCTCAACTCTTGACTCCTCCAACTCTTGGTATCCAAAACTCCAAAATGGAGTTAGATCAACGGTCCACGATCTACCTTTGATCAATGGCTCAAATTAAGTCGTGGTTTCGCATTTCGCGATTTCGACATTCTCGTCATGAGTGTCCTTGGCACCTCCAACTCCCGGTGTCCGAAACTCCGAAATGGATATTAAATCACGGTTTCGCATTTCATGATTTTATGTCGTGAGTTGCTTCCTTGACTCCTCCAACTCCCAGTATCCCAAACTCCGAAATAGAGTTTACGCTTCTGATCTTTCCATGCCATCATCTCTGCTGATATTCCTTGCCTGCCTATTTTCCATTGTTGTCTCCCAACTGTAAACCTGCCAACGTCGCTACTATTCTTTCCTGTAACCATACCTTCATCATTGTTGTTCTTGCCATCAATAACTGTAAGCATGCTATCATTGCTTTTGTTCTTTCCTGCAGACATGCCATCGTTGTTGTTGTTCTTGCCATCAATGACAAACACACTCTTCTTGTAAACATGCCAACAAATTCCTAGCCCCATGTTGAGGGTGACTTCTTGTTGAGATTTGGAGTAGCAAGTCTACGGTTGGGTGAAATGTCTGTCCTCTATAGTTGATTGCACATTTGCTTAACAAGATACATGTTTTTATCTTTGTTTACTATTTTTATTCATGGGTTTTAATTGTTGTGTTTACTCTAATTTTTGAGTGTATTAATGACTTGTGCATGTTTAATAAATTGCGTTCATGTTTTTAAATAATGCTAATAGATGCATGGGTGTTTTTAGCATTACCACATTCATTTTAATTTAGTGGTATCAAAAAAATTTGTTGGGTTTAGTAGCCGGAGCGCTACATATAACACACATATGCATTATGTCATGAACTTAATACTAACTTTTAATATTGAATGTTTGTTTTATTTTCAGGGAACTTGAGCTAATGATTCGACTAATGATGATCCAAACTATGTTGAGTCTAGATTAGAGCTAGGTGATGGTGGTGGCTAGTGACACTGCACATTTACAACCCACATGCTATTGGGGATGTATAGCTTATATGATGATCCAAATGCATGTTATAATATGGATCATATTGACTTTGTTTCATGGATTGTTTTTGGATTGTTGTTGAGATATCATGATGATATATATATCATTTTGACTTTTGTATTTATGGAGATCATAAAACTTATAGCTTATATGATGATTGAAATGCATGTTATAATATGGATCATATTGACTTTGTTTCATGGATTGTTGTTGAGATATCATAATGATATATATATCATTTTGACTTTTGTATATATCGAGATCATAAAACTTGTTTCTTATATATATATATATATATATATATATATATATATATATGACTTTATTTTTAACTATAATGACATGAAATGATGATCTGATGATATATTTTCCATTATACTTTCACTTGCTTTAATTAAACATAATGATGGCGTTGTTATCAATATTACAATGTTTATATATATTGGGAGTTTTTGATGTTTTTTAAAGGTGAATTACTATATATGATAATATTGTTATTTTTTTATCTTGTTTATAATATGAGTTTGTTCAAATGGATGTACATTTTATTTTACTTTCGATGGATGTTGTCCACTTCCCTTAAATTTCTTAATAAAAGTTATGATATAAATTTGAATTGCGATATTTGTTTAATATTGATATATTTTATTTAAGATCTCTATTATAATTCATTAACTTAATTAAAATTAATAAAATGAATATAATAAAGATAGAGCTAACATGGAAGCCAAATTTGGTGCAAAAATGGAGGTTGAAGTGGAAGTTGTAAAGGAAGCAAAACCTAGTGCAAAATAATATGTTGTAGTGGACACAAATCTTGGCGCTAAAGTGGAAGTAAATCTTTGTGCTAAACTAGAAGCAATGATCAATGTCAAACTAAACAAAAAATTGGCGCCATGTTGGAATCCCAATGTGGTGCTAAAGTGGAAGAAAATCTTAGTTCTAAAATGGAAGCAAAACTCAGTGCTAAAGTGGTACCTAAATGCGGTGCTAACATGGAAGCAAAGCTTGGTGACAAAATGGAAGAAAATATTAGCATTAAATTTGAATCCAAATGTGGAAGCTATAGTGGCAATAAAACTCGGTGTGAAAATGGAAGATGTAGTCGAAGTAATACTTGGTGTGACAATGGAAGCTATAGTGGAAGTAAAATTTGATGCTATATTATATGTCAAATTGGAAGAAAAATATTAGAAGCTAAATCCAACACAACTATTGCAATGTTTGGCACAAAAGCAGGTGCAAAAGTTCGAGTCAATGATAAAATAGATACAAATCTAGGTGCAAAATCTGGTGAAACTAAAAAAATGATGCTAGAATTGGTGCAAAGGTTGACTTAGAATTGAAATGCCAAGTAGTGTTGACTTTAGCATCACGAAGCCATGCCAAATTGAAAACAAAAACACTAAAATTCAACAGTAAAATAGGCAATAATGGCCTATCTTTTTTGTAGTGGATTACCAATAATAATAATGAAACCCTTATCAACTTTCTCAATGTGTTTGGTTTTAATTAAGAGCACCGATTATGGTGCATTGATGGTTACTTCCCATTGTAGGTAGTCTCTATTTCAAGGTTCACTAGAGTGTTCTACGCAATCTTTTTTCAAAAAAGAATAACAAATTTTAATAGATATTAAAAGTGGTAATTTGTTATAGATGATTTATGTTATGTGTGTGCGTGTTCCTGGTAAAATATGTATATGAATTAGAGATAGCAACAACAACAATAGTAGAAATAGGTAGACATGTACAACTTTGTACATGAGTGAGAGGCTAAAGAGAGGGAGAGGGACATGTACCCTCGTTTATTATAGCACAAACTCGACTTCTTTTAATGATGTTGGCCTCCTCAAGTTTTATGAGGAGGCCACATTCCCTAAGGAGATATTTCGCTTGTCGACGCATTTGATTTGATGTTGGGATCATGCTAGGAAATCATTCAAGGTTAGTCCTTAATAGTGGTACCAACCCACAAAGGAAGATATTTATTTTATTACTAGGATGTTTTGGAGAGTGGAGGGTTTTCCTCCGTTCTCCTAGCATTTTAGAAGAGATCCTGTTCCAATAGGTGTAGAGATTTGTCATCGCATCCACCACTAACCCTATTTCCTTCTAGGTTTCCAATGGCTAATTTCATTTACATGCATTCGGTGCAGATGAGGCTAGGCTCCTATCACTCATGGTCATAAAACCAACAGACTTTATTAATGGAAAATGCATTAGTTTCCCTATGATGCACTATGTAGATAGCTTAGTGAACATGCCTAAAGTGATTAGGTGGTTGACCATTTTTTTGTGATGGTTTTGTTTTTCTCTTGATCAACATGTTGTGTTTGATGGGAGGATTGGCTTTCCCTTTGCTTCAGAGTTATTTACTTTATTTTTTAGAGGTTTCTAGTGACTCGACCTACATTGACTACCTCTCTCCTAGGTCAATGACTAATGTTCATATGCACATGGGGTAGATGTTGTCCAAGAGAGCCTATATGGAGTGGTCGTGTAGGCAGGTCGACTCAAAGGTATTGGATTTATTAGCTAGTGAGGATGATCACATCCTTGATCTTGTACAATACCCATACGTAAGGATGGACTAACGAGGCTATCAGAGAATCATATTTAGTCTAGTCAAGCCACTAGATGTGAGAGGTAATATTATCATTATATTTTGATTAATCTAGTTGTGTATTTTTTGGTCTTATTTAACACACATGTAATTGATTGTAAGACTTTGATTAAATTGTTTAATTATTGTAGTCTACTATTTTGCAAATGTTGTGACATATGTTAGGGAGGTACCTCCCCAAAAGGATGAGAGCATGGTTTATGTTTATGAACCACCTTAGGTGTAGAAACCCAACATGCCATGTAGGACGAATAGAATATTTTGGTAGTAAGTGACAAATCAAATATGTGCACTGATGACCTGCCATAGCATGGTCCATATACGAGCTAAGGAGATCATGTGGGACCTTGAGATTTCATGAATATGGGTGATCCTTCCCTATAATATGATGGTATTGATGTGTCACATTCTCAATGTCCTCAACCTACTCGAGAGGTTGAGGTCTCACCATCAATCTTCCTCGTTAGATTTGTCTGTTGAGGATAGTAATCCTCCTCTTCCTCCACCTCCACTATCTCCTCCATGAGTAGAATGACCATCATGTCCTTAATGAGTATTATGAACACCATCTCCTCCATGAGAATATTGGCTACCATCTCCTCCTCCACATTATCCTCCACAAGTAGATCATCCACCATCTCCTCCACGAGCACCTCAACCACCATATCCTCCTTTAGCACCAAACTAACCGCCATATATTTCTCCAACATGAAATGACAACCATCTCCTCATCTAGCTACACACTGAACACCATCTCCTCTAATAGTCAACCAACCACCATCTCCTCTAACAATACACTGATCACTATCTCCTCCTTAGATGCTAATTTGTACATTATTATCCTATGGAGGTAACGATGCCTCTAGCTTTAGTGGTGGAGGTATTGATGCATCTGGCTCTAGTGGTGGAGGTACTAATGCCTATAGCTCTGGGGATGGACCTAGCTTATAACAGTTGTTGACATGTATATATTTGATTGTTGTGATGTATATTTGACATTTATATTTAACATTGATATATATATATATTTGATATTAACACTCATATATATTATACATTTTCATACCATGTTGACATTGATGTTGTTCTATTTATAGAATGTATTTTGTGTATGCTAATGATTTATATTATTAATCATCTTTGTTTTAAAATTAAATTTGTGATGCATCATTCATTTAAATTTGAGATGTATATATATATCACACACACACACACACACACACACACACACACATTGATTTTGATATAATCATTAATGTATATCATGTGTTTTCAAATTATTGATGTTGTTGTTTGTTTTATAAAACATAGTGTATGTTAATAAGTAATATCATTAATAATTCCTCTATTTTTAAATCAAATTTGAGATGCCATATAATAATGCTCAACTCTAGTTATAATCATTTAATGTCATTTTCCCATTGTAATCATTTAATGTCATTATATAATGTTTAACCATTTTTCAATGTGAATTTTTTTGTTGTGAAAGAAGATACAATATGTTGATTAAACATGTTTACAAACTTGATTACATGATTCAATCAATGATTGCACAATTAATTAATATTTCAAGTCGGTTTTTTGGATTAAATTATATATTTCTATATTCATTCCTAAGTATTTTTACTAAATTTTTTCTTCAATTTGATAAAATAAAAATTACTATAGTTAAATCTAACAAAATTATCATTCCTCTAATTTCATACAATGATAACATCATGCATATTTAATCACAAAAACTATTCAAATAAGATTTGATTGTTTTTTCACATCAATTTGTTTGATTAAATATTTTATTAAATCATGAAAATAATTCTTAATTTTTATATTAAATATGCAATGAGATCAAATAATAATAATAATAAATTCAATTAAACTAATTTTGATGATAACAATTGTTAATATTTGAGAGAGACAAAATGAATGAGACTACATGTATATCAAAGCTTTACTAGTAGCGAGGTTCGGGAGTGTGCAAGGGGAATTATGGGTGACACCTTACAACTTGTTGACTATTCTGATTATACATTATCAGAAGATGTGATCTTTTCAAATCCTCATGTGTGTGTAGACCCTACGCTTATGGTGTATCATGAGGACGAAAGCATGAATGCATTGACTAGTTTTTCTGGAAAGTACCATGAGCTGAAGAGCTCTGACATTGAGAAATCATGTAGATATGTAGATCTTCCGAGTGATCTGTGTCATGAAATCACTTGAGACCTTGAACGACCTACATGAACACATTTTGTAGAGTATTTGGAGCATGTGGAGAGCCCACAAAAGCACATACCCTAAGCATCTCCTGCCATACTTTTCCTTCTTCGACTCCTCAAGTAGGTTTTGACCTTGATGGTGTTCCCTCATTGGGATTTGTCAACGGTAATTTGAATCTTGATGAGATTTAGGGTGGTGCTTTATCCCAAGTGTAAGAGATCCATAGATGAAAGTGTAGGAAAGTGGTCAAGTCACGAGGAGGCCACGTTTTGTTAGTGTTTGGAGAAGACTAGCAGGTTGTCAAATCTTGAAGTTGGAGGGGCAAGTGATTGTAGGTAAATTCTCTGGTAGGAAAGTGTCAATGGAAAACCTCAACTCTTGGATGCAAAAAAAGTAGATTCTTGTTTTGGATTATGCTTCGATCTCCCATCTTCTTTCTAGAGGTTGGATTGGATTTATGATTCATTCCAAGGTGTACATGTGGAAAATCTTGTTAGGTCGGTGGTACTGGAATATTACTTAGTGCAAAACACTAGCATCCCTTATTCAATTTTCGGGAGGAGGTTGTTTTCAGTTTTTCCACATAGATCAAGTTACCCAATTTTCCATTAGAGTTTTAGACTGATACAAGTCTAAAGGCCATCAGAGAGGTATTAGGGAATTTCATTGCCTTTGATGACAACTACAAGACCTACAACCTCAGGTCGGTGGCACATATATTAGTTGATTTAGATCCTCATCAAGGTCTTTATGAATCTATGGAGTTGGTGGTGGGGGACTGGTCATATACCCAACTTTTGGACTATGTAAATGTTCCCTTTGGGTGCTCTCATTGCTATAAGGTTGGACACATTTTGTTAGATTGTGAGCTTAAATTCCAAAAGAAGTGTATGGGGAAAGAAATGACGGTTTCATATGAAAGGACTTCATACCCTAAATATTCTCTGGGGGCAAAGGGTTCGCAAAAGCCTCCTTCAACACCAAAGTAAGGTTTAGGGGTGGAACAATGTTCGATCCAACTATCAGAGAAGAAGGGTTTGCAGTCTAAACTCTTGGTTGGTGATATTTCCATTCCTATGGTTGTTGGAGCTTAACATAGTATGGAGAACCAGGCTCCATGGGAATGCTTCAAGGTCAACTTGGAAATCACACCATCTAAATAGGGAAATCTGGAGGAACCCTATTCTAAGAGTGTTACTCCAAAACATGTCACAGGTAAGTCCACTCCTATTCTAACACCTATCCTATTATAGTTTCTGAAAATTTTTGGAATAGTTCACATATTCACATTGATGGGTATATTCCTTATCTTTCTATGGGGATGGTCTCAAAGATATGTTCAACTAAGAGGAAGGAAATAAGATCACTTACTATTGGACTCTCAAAGGACTCTATTCATTTTCTCCTTCAGTCCATTGGTTCCCATAGGGCTTCCCTGTTTCTCCCTCTACTTCCTCCAGTAAGGATCCCTACCTTCTATGATCCAAGATCTCCTCTTTCGGTCTAGGTATCAGAGGGGGTTTCAGTTTTGATGGCCATAAGGAGCCGAGGCCCTCAAAAGTGGGGTGAAAATCAACGCTTAGGCATGTGCATGAGAGAGCCACTCACAAAATTTCTCAGGGAATACAATGCCTTATTTCTTGGGTCCTTAGAGTGGGAACTGCTTCGAAGACAGGTTCCCCATGAAGATAATGAAATATCAGGGGCTAGGGTAAAGGGCCAAAAAATTGTCCCTTAAAAGGTTAGTGCAAGTGGATTGATTGAAAATAGTGTTAATACAAGAATCGATCGGCCCTAGTGAATCTATCATTACCGACCCAATGAAGTTTCTTTAGGTTTGGGTGTTTTATGGGTTGCATTATGATGGATCCTCATAGGGGATCATTACTGGGTCTTCATCAAACTATTCCCTCATTAACTATTTTTCTATTTCATCAAGTCTTTTAACGGATATTTACAGTAAGGAGTTGGATTCTTCTATAACTCTCCTTAATCTATAGGGGCATTCAAAGGGAAACGAGGCCTTTTGGGTTAAGTTTCTTTCTTTAAAATGTATCTGTTTTGATAACCTTATCATTAGGGGGGACATGAATTTTACACTTAGCAGGGAGGAAATTTGGGGCTCCACTACTTGTGAAGAAAAGGTGGCAAACCTTGACCAATAATCAATGTGGAGCTAATGGGGTCTCAAAGAGACTTGATCATTTCCTTACACATCACATGCTTCTCAAGAACATTAGAATTTATTGATCCCAGGTTGAAAGGTTCGCTGCTTTGATCATTTTCCAATCTTTTTAGAACTAGACAAATCTGTTGGAAATCCTGGAGCTCCTTTTCAATGTAACCCCATTTGGTCCGAAGAGGGAGAGTTTCACAATCTGATTCAAGATAATTAGAAACTTTTTCAGGGAAACTTGGATCCTCCAACTATCTCTTAATTTGTCTCTGCTTTGCATTTGATTAAATAAAATGTCTCCTTTTGGGTCAGGGAAAGGAGAAATGGAGGGACCGAGAGCTAAGAAATCTTGATCTTGAGAATCTCTATGCACTGAATCAGGGATTTCTGGTGTCACAAACATATATGGACAAATGTTGTTCTTTGGAATCACTTCAGGGAAAGATCCTACTTGATCAAGAAAAAACTTGGAGATTAAAGAGTGGGGCCCTATGGATTGTTGCTAGTGACCAAAATACCAAATTCTTTAAAAAAATGTGCCAATTTCTAGAAAAAATATAATACCATTTGGGAGTTAAATGATCCAAATGGTAACAAGGTACAAGGATTATCAGAACTAGCGTCTCTAGGAGTGGACCATTTTAAAGCATTGTTTAAGGAGATACAACAAGTGAAGATGGGGGAAATATTTAAACTCATATCACACTTTCTAAGACTCATTAGAGAAGATGACAATTGTTCCCTATATAGTGAGGTATCCAAAGAATAACTCCTTGTTGTAATTTCCTCCTTTAATAGAGATAAGAGTCCCAGGTAAACAACTTGACTTCCATTTTTTTTGAATATTTCTTTGATATTGTAGAGGATGACTTACTTCAGGTGGTGGAAGAAGTTCATCAAAAAGGTAAAATGTTGAGCAACATCAACTCAATATTTGTTGCAGTTATTCCCAAGGTGGATTCTCCCACTTCTTTTGATGATTTCAAGCCAATTTCTTTATGCAAATATCTTTACAAAATTGTTGCCAATGTAATTGTGGCCAGGCTTAAACTAGTTTTATCCAATATTATCACATATGAATAGTTTGGTTTGCTCAAGGGAAAGATTATCCATGAGGCCATTGGTTCAACATAGGAAGGATTGCATTAGATCAAGACATAAAATAATTATGTCTCTGTAATCAAACTTGATATGTCCAAAGCTTATGATAGAGTATCATGACTCTATCTCAAAAAATTTCTTCCGCATATAGGTTTTGACCTTCCTCTTGTTAAATGGATAATGTGTTGTGTGATTTCAGTCTCCTTTTTGTTCTAATAAATGGTTATGGCTTGCCCTTTTTCAAATCTAAATGAGTTCTTCAACAGGGTTGTCCCATGTCTCCATACCTTTTTCTAGTAATTGCAAATGGCCTTAGTAGGGAAATTGTTGAGGCCAAAACAATGAACAAATTTCAAGAGGTAAGACTAGGCATGTATGCAGGTCTTACGCATCTATTGTTTGTGGATGACGTGTTGATATTTTTTTATTTCATGGAAGATGAAGGTATGTTATTAAAGGACATACTGGAATGATTTTGTGACGCTACATGTATGGTAATAAATGTCAATATATTTGCACTCTATTTTTTGGAAGTAGAGGAAGGTAACATGCACAACATCTCAACTCTCTTTAATTTCCCTTCATATGACATGGGGAATGGAATCAAATATCTTGGATACATTCTAAAATCAAATAACCATGGCATATCATATTAGAAGTGGTTCTTGTCTAGAATAGAAATAAAAATTAATTTATGGTGCGATACATCGATCTTACGCAGTGGCAAATTGGTACTTATCAAATTGGTGATTGAATCCATACTAGTATGTTGGCACATTTTGACACTCATTCTAAAAGGAATTCTCAATAATATTAGGAATATTTTATTTAATTATATTTGGAAAGGAAGTACAAAGTACTTGGGTTCACATCTGACTAATTGGAAAATCCTGTCAAATCCTAAGTGACTTGGAGGGCAGGGTTTGAAAGATATATTTGTATTTGGAAAGGCTTTGGGTACAAAATATCCGTTGGTCTTCTTCAGATGCAACACTTTATGGAGGTGGATTCTAGTTGATAAATACATTGAGCCTGATTCAACCCTTGACTGGATTCAAAAGTGGTTGAAGCCTACCCACAATGTCTCCAATCAATGACAAACTATTGCATTTGTTTTTCCTATTATAGTTTATTTCTTGGCCTAGAAGGTTGGTTCGGGCTCTCAAGTGTGGATTTGGATAGATGAAATTGTTGGTTGTGGTGACATAATATTTCTTCTTGATGCCCTCATGTTTTAGCTCCAAGATATTAATCGTTGTATGCTTAATAAAATAGGTGACATTTCTCACTTGTCAATGTGGGGCCTATGAAGAAATTGGATATTGATGCGAATTGGAATCAACACTAGAATCAATACACAAATGAACTAAACAAGGCTCATATCCATTTATTAAATTCACAAGGATGAATTTGCTTGGTCCTACAACAACTCGGGGGGTCATTATTCAACTAAATTAGGATATCATACTTTGTAAAACTTAGCCGATAATCCAAGTCAACAATGGTTCAATAATTTTTGGAAAACAAAGGGTCCTCTACATGGAATCTTGTTTTTTTGGTTTGTGCTTAAAGGAAAAGTGATGACTTGGGATAGACTTGTTCATTTACCTACTAGGACTGGGATAAGATTGATTCCTAGCTATGTCTGGATCATTTATGTGACAGACGATCCCTTACAAAAAGCTTCCATGAGTATTTTATTCATACTCCTTTGAAGGATTTTAGAATTATTCCAGTTCTAGTTGCACGACAGGTTTGGTTGGCTCATAATGCATGTATCTTTGAAGACATGTGTTATCCATCATTTAAGGTATATAATTAATATTTGACATTAATTTATTTTTATAAGTCTTCATAGTGTATAAAAAATCCTCGATCGGTTGGTGAGGTGGTAATAAACAAAAATGTTCAATGGTTTTGTTTTTTTTTATAGTGCCTATCAAGGCCTAGGAAAAACTTATGGTTTGGGTTTCTTCTATATTTCTCAGATGTTCATTATGTGTTTCGCAAAGAAATTTTGGGCCAGGGATCAAACAATCAGGGTGAGTTTAACACACTATTTTCTCTTCTCAAGTGCAAAGAGGCTAGAAATGTGCTTGATCTCTAGGTTTTTAGTCACTTGAATCTAACCATCGATTAGATGGTGGAGGATATATAGATAAAACATTTGGGACTATAGAAAATTTATCATTGGTTGAATTCTATCTCTGCTCTTTTTCATCAACTTAGTTTCACTCGTGTTTTTAGGGACATAAATACTTATGTCAACTCTCTTTCAAAATTTTCCTTACAATCAGATGAAAATAAACTAGTTCTCGAAGAATTCTCTGATGCAAAATTGATCTCTAAAAAAGAATGTAACTTTTTTCTTCATCTCTACCCAAGTTCCCTGTTTAAGTTTATCTATTGGAGAAAAGTATCTTTTTTAGGAGAATGTATTTGGCCTATGCAGGTCAATGTTTTTGTCTTTTTTGCTAAGTAACTTGTACCTACAAGCTCATTTCAAGTTCAGTCATGAGCATGCATAAAGATGCTTTTCTTTAAAGCACAAATGCGCCTAAGGATTTCACCTTCTCTCTCTCTCTCTCTCTCTCTCTCTCTCTCTCTCTATATATATATATATATATATTTTTTTTTTTTTTTCCTGGGAAAAGATAGTTAATATTAATCTTTCAAACTGTGATAATATATTATGTATATATTAAATCACCAAAACAATTGTAAATTACATTTGAATAATTTTAGAAATCAATTTGATTGATTAAATCTTCTATTAAATCATGAAAATAAATACAAATTATTATATCAAATATAAATAGGGTATCATATGATTCTTTCCACTAAATATAAATAGGGCATGCTTTAAAAGTCCTAAGTATTTTGCTTCCCAAAAAGTTTGTCAATTTTTTCAACCTCATGTAAACATTCAAAGCATCACATTTGATAAGGGTATTTGTTTTTTATAATGTAACATTGTATAAGCATATTATCTATCATTTTTGTATTCCTCTTATTGTATTATGGGGAAATCAAAGAAATCTACATCTTCCCTAACATTTGATAGCTTTGTTTATTTCCAACATTCTCATAATCTCACATATACCTAGTTTTATATCAATGATGACTAGTCAAATTCAAAGCATAATTCATATTCTCCTAAATGGGTTAATAACATATACAGTTATGTTGAATTTATGATAGTCGTGTTTTTCTTATTATTATTTAAAAATCTCTTAACTTTTTTTCTAATTCCAAATCCCATAGAATTATTTCACTTGCATATACATCATTGATACTTGATACCAATGCCTAAGATGAATATACTTGTGAAGGGAAAAGTGACTCGAATAGAGATTGAGATTTTCATATTTATATGTGTTTGAGAGTTGTAAATTGTATTACAATTACAAATTTTATGATTCAAGAGTGTGACCCACTTTCCAAAACTTATTTTAATAAAATTATCAAAAACTAGAAATAGATCCAAGTTATTACTATTCTTTAACTCTTCTCAAAATATTTTAAAAACTCAAATGAAGTTTAAAATGATGGAGAAGGCCAAATTATGCTTTCCAAAATATTGTTAGGAAATGAATTCCTGTGAGGAACACTTCCATGCTAAACCTAGCAGAAGAGAGGAAGAAAGATTCAAACAAGAAAGTAAATGATAAAGAAAACACACAGTACAAAGAGATTTTACCTTGGAAGACCAAACTAAGAAAACTATTAGAAAAAAAGGATCGTGGAGCAATAAAATAAAACAAATGTGGAAATAAAACACAAAAGATACACAATTCAATAGACACAAAAATATACGTGGTTCACCCAGTGTGAGATACGTCCACTAGAGAAATTTCCAGGTCCTTCCTTTATTATTATCCAACAAATGAAGGGATACAACCTACAACACACCCATTGTAACATCCTCTTCTTTCTCTCACAGTCTCCTCACTCAGAATACAATATTCATGGTGATACATAGCCGCAATACATCTCCCTCATAAAAGAGGGTTTCCTTATAGGGAAAAAAAGCCCTAACATAACTTCTATTGTAATATCCATGACCTTATAATGAACAATCCATATTTACAATGAAATTACAATATTCATTTACAAGACAATGTTTCCTTTAGAGGATTTTCCCTCGAACCCCTGTCGGGGGTCCGCTTTCCCCTTGACACCATAGAGGGGGTAACCCCCCTCTACACTCCCTCGCGTGGAGTGTACATTATTTTGGGGTGTAAAGTCTTCATGGGGTATAAATATGGTTGCAAACAAAGACCTATGAATCGGGAAGATAATCAGGCTCCACAACCAACAATCTCCCACTTGGAGATTGATCTCAACAACTCCACCGCTATTGTATTTGCTGGAATATGAACCTTATTGGACCTGGAAAATTTATCATATTCACCTCATGCATGAAGACCAAATGAAACTGAGCAGGAACTCAGTTTCTCCCTAGTTAGTCCCTTAGTTAACATGTCTACAAGATTCTAGCTAGTGTGTATCTTTTCCAACTTCAAATGTCCATTTTTCAAGACAAATCGTATGAAATGGTATATGAGCTATATATTCTTAGTATTTGCATGGAAGGTTGAGTTCTTTTCAAGATGAATGACACTCTCACTATCACAATACAACCTTCTATTGTCCTTCTTCTTTCCCAATTCCTCCATAAACCTATGTAACCAAATCATCTCTTTATTAGCCTCTGTAGCAACAACATACTCTGCCTCTGTTGTTGAAAGTGAAACAACCTTTTGCAATTTCGAAATCCAAATTACTATTGTTCCACCTATAGTAAAAACATGCCCTATGGTGCTCCTCCTACAATCTTTACCACCTGCAATATCTAAATCAACATATCCTTGTAGAACAATGTCTGAACCTCCAAAACATAATGCATGAGTAGTAATACCTATAAAATACATTAGAATCCACTTTATTGCCTCCCAATGTTCTTTACCTATATTGTTCATATACATGCTCACAACTCTCACTGCATGTGCAATATCTGGTCTTGTGTAAACCATCGCATACATCAAGCTGCCAACTGCTAATGAAAAATGGACCTTGGACATGTATTCTATCTCCTCCTGTGTCTTGGGACACATTTCCTTAGTTAATTTGAAATGGATAGCCAAAGGTGTACTAACTGGTTTTGCATTCTGCATTCTAAACCTCTCCAACACCTTCTCTATGTACTCACCCCGAGACAATGTCAATTTGCGATTTTTCCTGTCTCTTGTTATTCTCATACCAAGGATATTATTTGTAGCACCCAAATCCTTCATAAAAAATGAATTATCTAATTTCTTCTTGAGAACATTTATATCCTTCATATTAGACCCTTCAACAAGCATTTCATCTACATACAATAGCAAGATAATACAACTTCCATTTTCTATCCTTTTAAGATAAAAACAATGATCAGAATGACATCTACTATAACCTTGTTCGGTCATAAACCTGTCAAAGTTCAAATACCACTACCTTGGAGATTTCTTTAGGCTATACAAGATCTTCTTCAACCTGCATACCAAATTCTCCTTCCCTTTGACCTCATACCCCTATGGTTGTTGCATATAAATCTCTTCCTCCAAATCCCCATGGAGAAAAATTGTTTTTACATCTAACTGTTCAAGATGCAAATATTCTATTGCCACAAGATTTAAAATAGTCCTAATTGAATTCGTTTTAACAACATGAGAAAATATTTCATCAAAATCTATACCTTTCTTTTGTGCAAACCCTTTACAACAAGTCTAGCCTTGTACCACTTTTTTCCTCCATCTTCTTCCTTCAACTTGTAAACCCATTTATTTCGCAATGATCTTTTTCTTGCAAGAAATTGAACCAAGTCCCAAGTCTGGTTATTTAATAAGGAATCCATTTCCTCTTTCATGCCTTGCCCCCATTTCTTTTTAGCATCTACTTGCATTGCCTCTTCATAACATTCTGGTTCACCAACAATAAATAATACAATGAAGGAGAATATCGTTCAAGGGGTCTACTTAACCTGGTAGATCTTGTAACAACACTTGAAGGAGTTTAAGGTACCTTCTGATCCTGTTGTTGTACATTTTGATTTTCTGGTACCTTTGGAATTTCTTTTTTCAGTGATCTCATCAAGCACTGTGTATTATGGTTTTTATTTTTCCTCTTTCTTTCTCTGCAACTGATCTGTGTACATGACCTTATCATTGAATATGACATCTCTACTCCTAATAATTTTTTTATTTTCATAATTCCATAAGCGATAACCAAAATCATTAACACTATATCCAATAAATGTACACTTCTTGGATTTTGTCTCAAGCTTTGTTCTATGTTCTTTATGAATATGGACAAATGATTCACAACCAAAAGTCTTCAAAAAAGAATAGTTCACTTTTTACCTTTCCATGCCTCCTCTGGAATTATACCATCCAAAGAGGTTGAAGGTCCTCTTTTTATTAAGTAAACAAAAATATCTACACCATCTTCCTAGAATTGTAAGGGAAAACCAACATGCAATCTCATACTCCTTACACAGTCCATGATTGTCCTGTTCATCATTTTTGACACACCATTTTCTTGTGGCATTCCTGGAGTTGTCTTCTCTCTATGAATCCCATGGTATGAACAATAATCATCAAAATCCTTGCTACAATATTCACCTCCATTGTTTTATCTGAGACACATCAACCTTTTTCCTGTCTCATTCTCAACCAAAGCTTTCCATTTCTTAAAAGTATCAAAAACATCAGATTTTTGTCAAATGCAATAAACCCAAGTTTTTCTAGTTGCATCATCAATAAAAGTAACATAATAATGAGAGCCACCAAGAGATGATACCTGAGCTGGTCCCCTCACATCTGTATGCACAAGCTCTAACTTTCACTCTTCTTTTCTTTTTCGAATCTGAGAAATCTGGCTCTCTTCTATTTTCCATAAACACAATGCTCACAGAAATCCAAATCAATTTTTTTAAGATATGACAATAGATTTTTTTTGTGAAGTATATGCATCCCCTTCTCACTCATGTGTCCAATCCTATGATGCCACAATGTTGTATCCACTCTTGTAGAGTCTAAAGAGATAGAAGAGTTAGTATTACCAGTACATAAGTACAATGTACTTACCTTCTCTCTTTTTTTCTATCACCAATGATCCTTTGGTGACCTTCCACACCTTATCTGTAAATATGGATATACAACCTTCACTTGCCAACTGCCCTATTGAAATTAGATTTTTCTTTATATCTGGAACATGTCTTACATCTTTCAACAACCATTGGTTTCTATTGCTTTGCTTTATTTTTACCTTTCCCATTCCAACAATTTTTCATGGTGCATCATCACCCAAATGAACCTGTCCAAAATCCCCTTGAACATAATCTAGAAAATGTTTCCTATGGGGTGTGGCATGAAATAAATCCCCTTAATATACTACCCAAGACTCAAAAATATTATCCACATAAAGAATCAAAGCATATTGTAACACATCACCTGTTTCTTTGGAGCTCTGTAGTCTTTCTTCAGATGTCCTTTCTTCCCACAATTACAACACTCTATCTTTCCAAATATGGGTTTGGATATTCCCTTCCTAGAATTAACGTGGTTCCCTAAACCCTTTACTCTGTTATTTTGTCTTCCCCTGTTCTTCATGTTTAATGCATTACCTGATGTCTCACATGTGCTTTTTCATCGCATTTCCTCACTAAGCATAACACCAACAACATCATCAAGTTTTAAAGTGTTTGAACCAGAGACAGAGTTACTCACAAACATGACCAAGTCGTTGTAGATTTTTGGCAATGAGCACAAGATTAGAAGAGCCCTGCCCTCATCATGAAAGTCCACTTTTACAGAACTTAGTTGATTAGTAACTGTATTAAATTCATTTAAATGATCTGCAACAAACCCACCTTTTGACATCTTCATATTAAATAATCTCTTCATTATAAATACCTTATTGGACATCGAGGGTTTTTCATACAGTTTAGCCAATGCACCCATTGACTGCTTCGTTGTCTTTTATTTCGAAATATTTAAAGCCATCGACGCTACCGAGATCAACCATATTGTTCTTAGTGCCTTTCTCTCAAGCACCTCCCATTCTTCATCCTTCATGGCTGTCGACTTCTTTGCTAGTCCACCCAATGGTAGGAATAGGTCCTTCTGATATAAATAATCTTGCATCTACATCTTGCATAACTTGTAGTTTTGGTTGTGAAATTTCTTTACCCTAAACTTTTCATCTTCCGCCATTGCTCCCACTTGAACCAGGAACCCTCTTTTCATGTGAGTTACCTTTCACTCTGATATCGGTTGTTAGAAAAACATGATCGCGGAGAAATAAAATAAAACAAATGCAAAAATAAAACAAAAAAGATACAAAATACAATAGAGACAAAGATATACGTGGTTCACCCAGTGTGGGCTATGTCCACCAGAGAAATTTCTAGGTCCTTCCTTTATTATTATCCAACAAATGAAGGGATACAACCTACAACACACCCACTCTAACTTCCATTTCTTTCTCTCACAGTCTCCTCACTGAGGTGATACATAGCCGCAATACATTTCCCTCATAAAAGAGGGTTCCCTTCTAGGGAAAAACAACCTAACATAACTTCCACTGTCATATCTATGACCTTATAATGAACAATCCAAATTTACAATGAAATTTCAATATTCATTTAAAATGAAAATTTTCCTTCAGGGGATTTTCCCCCAAACCCCCGCTGGGGGCCCACTTGCCCCCAGACCCCGCAGAGGGGGTAATCCCCCTATGAAATCCCCGATGTGGAGGAGTGTACATTATTTTGGGGTGTAAAGCATTCATGGGGTATAAACATGGTTGAAAATAAAGACCTTTGAATCAGGAAGATAATGAGGCTCTACAACCAACAAAAACCAACATTCCTTGAGTGTTCTGCTCCTTGTTGTCTTATTCATTCAAAATAAAAAGTTACATGTCTAAAATTGGTCAACACCTAAGACACAATCAACATCATACCCTATTTCTTTACACAAGAACAACCCTGTAGCCAATTCGACTTACATCTACATGACCAACAACTTATATGATTACATCTGAAGATTGATTTTTTTTTACAACACTACAACACACCTTATTTATAGTCTTTATAGTAGGAAAAACACTAAATAAATGGTGCCCAAAAATAGTTACATATCCTTGCAGATCATTGGCTACAAATCCTGTGAATCTCAAGATTTTGTTATAATCGACTACCAAATCAGATTACCAGTCGACCTTCATTTAGTATTCAGTCAGTTTCCACACGCCCTCTTGTTGGTTGACCTCTTAGACTTGTTGTCGATGTCTTTGGCATGTCGAACCACCTCAACCGTTGACTTTGAATTTACCTGGTCGACTCATATTGACCTTCTAATTGCTATCAATTACCTTTGACTTCAACTATCATTTGATCCACCTCAACTAGACTTTCACTACAAGGAATATAACAACCCAACATTCTCCCACTTGTTGTTTTATTTTCTGAAACCGAGAAACCTATGAAATTTCATTCACTGACCCAGGGAAACAATGCCCATTGCCTCTCTACACCAAGAGAACTTCACAACACTCACAAACTTTGTCAAAGAGTTTGTTATGTTTTAAAAAGTGTCTACTTTATCTAGCAACACCTAGTTGCTTTCCACCATGTATCTCATGAAATGGTATTGTACATCAATTTTATTAGTCTTAGAATGATAAGCAGGGTTATTTCCTAGAAATATTATGTTTTAACTATCGCAACTTATCTTCATAGCTCTCTGCTCAAACCTAATTCCTAAACACAAACTTTGCATCCATACTGCTTCGTTGCTTCCATGAGTGGCTTCCATGTATTCAACCTCTGATGTTGACAGGGATACAACCTCTTGTCATTTAATCATTCAACTAATTGGTCCATCGAACATGTTGAACACATATCCACTGGTCAACCTCCATCGATCCAGATCTCTAGCCCATTCAATGTCAACAAAACCATGTAAATTTTATTCACTGTCACCTCTATGTTTTCCTTGGTAGCAAAGAGAATAATATTTTGTGCCACACAAAAACCTATATACTCTCTTGACAATTGTCCAACGCTCCTTCCCGGGTGTCAACATGTATCTTCTCAACACTCCCACTACATGGGAAATGTCTGGTCAAGTGCAGAACATCACATACATTATACTACCAAGAACACTTGCATAGGGAGCACGTGTCATGCCCTTTATTTCCTCCTATGTCCTTGGAAACTATTCAATAGTTATCCTTGCTCCCACATGAATTGGAACCTTCACAGGTTTGCAATTTTTCATGTTGAAACGTTTCAAAACTATTTCAATATACTTCATCTAGTTCAACCCGAGCTTTCTATCTGCTTGATATCTCTTAATCTCCATTCCCAGAATGATGTTCACTGCACTGAGATCCTTCATGTCAAACTTGGAGGATAACTGCTTCTTCACCTCCTTTATTGTAATCATGCTACATATATGAAACATCCATCTTCTTCAACAATGCTAAATATATGAAACACCCATCTTCTTCTTTGGAATATATGTAATGATCAAATTTTCTTCTCACAAAACCCAAACTAAGTATGTATGTCTCAAACTTTTGGTACCACATCCTTAGTGATTGCTTTAGACCATAAAGGGATCTTTTTAATTTGCAGACCAAATATTTCTTTCCCTTTACTACAAATCCTTTAGGTTGTTTCATGTAGTTTTCCTCTTCCATGTCCCTATGTAGGGACACTATATTTACATCCATATGTTCTATTTCTAGATCAAATGCTACAGCCAAATACATTAGTACTCTAATGGAAGTTAATTTTGCAACAGGGGAAAAAATATTACTGAAGTCGACTCCTTCCACTTGGGAATACCCTTTTGCTACTAGTCAAGATTTGAATTTCTCGACTTGACCTATTGCATTCATATTCTTCTTGAATACCCATTGCTACCGACATGTTTTCTTCCACTAGATGATTTGAATAAGTCCCATGTCTCATTATTGTGCAAGGATTCCATCTCTTCGATCATAGTGTCCTTCCATAGTTTTCCCTCTTTTGATTCAACTGCTTCCTTGACTGACTTGGGCTCATCGTCGGTGGAAATTAACACAAATGTGCAATGAAAGTCGGGTGGACTATACCTTTCGAATGGTTTTCTTATTCATTTTGACACTACTAAATTTGAACGTTTTTGCGACGAAGTTTCATCAGAATAAGGTCATTGTTGCGACCAAGATGATTTTTTTTTTCGTCGGTCTAGCGACCACACATGGATCTTCGCCAGTCTAGCATCTGGGAAAAGAATCCTATTCACAATAGGGAAAATCTACCATTCGTCGGTCCATCGACCAAGATTAGTCGATCTAGAGACCAACTTTAGTCACAAGCCTTGCTAGCATCTCTAAGGAAAACATAACCTTGGTCACTCTAGCGACCATAATTAGTCGGTCTAGTGATGGATGTTAGTCAGTCTAACGACTAATATTAGTTGCAAGAGCGACCAAGAAAAACCTGGCAAACTTAGTCAATAAACCACGATTAGTCGGTAGAACGACGAAGATTAGTCGCTAGACCGACCAACCCTGAAGCTAAAAAGGTCAAATGAAGGACGAACATGTAGTTTCTAGAGAGACAAAGTTACATACTTTGTGACCAAATGACTATACAAGAGACAAACTTGTTCGTCGCTAGAGAGACAAATGTTGGGTTTAAAAAAAAAAAACAATATGCCATTCACATAGGAATAAGCCTAGACTAACAAACTACAGAAACATACTTTCATTATGTACTTGGGAGATGGCACTGTAGTCAACCCCCTAATGGTCAATACCGGTGATCCAATTTCCCTTGTCATTTCTAGATGTAGACACCAATGTGATGAGTCTCAATCCATGCTAGGGGATTTAATATCGAGCCTCAAATTGTGGAAGGTGAATCTAGAGCATTGGGTGGAGGATCTTTCATAGCAACAGACCTCCCTTATGGAGTAGTTGGGTACTATTAAATTGAAGGAATTCCTGTTAGATGTGGAAAATCAATGCCTAAGAGAAAAATCTAGGGAACAAGAAGATGAAATTTAGAAGCTACAACGACATGTAAAGAAGATGGAGCATGAGCAGTCACTCAAGTTGGCATTCTATAGGCACAAGTACATTTAGAATTCTTCAATGGGTTCGCTCAGAATAAAAACTATGTCACTCAATGAAGACTAAAAAATGGAGCATCCACATTGTCAATAGGCTTAGAGGTCAAATACTACCCATCCACCAACTACTGGAAGCATTGAAACTAGAGTGCAAGGCCATAAAAAATTTCATGTTTTTCTATAAATGATTTTTAGGGTAAAATTGTTTCGTTAGTAGGCCTTGATAGTCCTTCTATTGAAGGTTAGTATCATTAACTTCATCCTTGCAGTGACGATGACATGTATAATAGGAATAATAATAGATGGCCTATCTCTCTTGACTATGGAATTTGAGAAAGGATAAAGACATAATAAATGAGAACTAATGCCCTTTTGAATGCCAATGAAACTTGTAGTGGAGAAATGCAAAGGCCCTTTTCAAAGAAATGATGAATATCAAAATATAGTGATCATTCCCAGTTCTTGGAGGACCAACTGCCATATGGAAAATTACAATCAAGTAGTGAACTATTGTGAATGATCTACTTTCTATGATATGCTAAAATTTTGCAACGTGAGCTTTCCAAATAAAATCAAGAATCATGGTTCCCATAACTTGAAAACCAAATATGGACACACCAGTGAAATCAACTTCATAAATTCACATAATTAAAATATGGTCAAATCACACGTAATACTAAAATAAGGATAGTTTCCAAAGTCCAGAGTCTCGTATGGATACCAAAATAAGGTAGAGAGAGAACTGCAAGAGTGTCAGTAGTAGAGGACATAAATGAAGTGTTGACACAAAGGGTGGATATCTTATATACACAAACAAAAGGAAATTAGGTCTTCTGTTTTAACATAATGGAGAAGGGACCACTAGTTTTGAACATGACACACCCACCACTCAGAAAAGCAAAGTGGATTACTTTTCACACTCAAAGATTGCAATTGTAGATATCCAATTCATGGATGCAAAGATGAATCATCCTCAACATATAATTGCATTTATACTTACCCTGAAATTACAACAAAAGTGGATAACATAGGCAATGACACCAAATGTAGACATAAACAGTGAAATAATAAGCAAACAATATCACCTTGGAGATAATTAGTTAAAAAAAGAACACATTCATCAAATGGACAAGGGGTTCTATTATTAAAAAGGTCATTCCTTCCACTCACAGGGCATGTGGAATGGAATAGAAACCTTGATACTGGATTGTTTTAAATATCTTGTTCATAGTCTGGACAAAGACAATACACACCTCATTACTGAACTCAATTGAATGATAAGAATTTCTTCCCATTGCTATAATTCAATTAATCACCACACAACACATAAATCTAAATTATGGCATCAACTAGGACTCAAATCCAAATTTAATAAAAAGATCATTTCCTTATTTATGATAAATGATTAAAAGTTGCACTTAACTATAAGGAACATAATTACAATTGTGTGCTTGTCACAGGTTCAACCATATCATTACCTCAAGGGAATATTTAATAAACAAGTGACCAAAAGAAAAAAACCCACAAAAACATGGTGACCACAACAATTGCAAGGTATACTTATATGGAACTTAGTATCTAAATCTAGTTAGAAGGAACATGATCCAAGTTATTGGCTTTAGTCAGTTAATGCCCTAGATGAAAAATACAGAGTAATTTTGGAGACAACCAAACACAGTTACAATGGTATGTTGTTCTAGACATTGTAATAAATCAAATGATATATTAATTGCCCCAAAAATTCCAAGAATGGGGGACTGTGTCAGAGTGAATCTATATCTAGAATTAAAATGGTGTGACTGTCTTTGTAACAATTATGTCAATCCTAAATTGAGTTCCAAGTTAGTAGCTTTAGTAGCTTTAGGGAGCTATAGAGATTAGGTCTAGATGTCTTGCATTAGGACACTAAGAGTATAGGATTGATAGTCTTAGGATGTAGGTTAGGTTTAGGGTAGGCCAAAGTATGTAGGGGTAGCCTAGGTTAGGTTACGAGGTTCGAACCTCCTAGGAGGAGAAAGAAGCATATGAAGAGGATGATGAACCTCAGGGTCACCACATTCAATGTGTACTACATTGATTTAGGCTAGCAACAATGTTTTCTAGAGAGACATACCTTGGGCATTGTGCCCACCACCATGCATCCTTAACACTCGTGGAGTCAGCATAACTTTGTCTTCTTAAATTCAAATTTCCTAAAAAAATCATTGATCTCCACATTCATTACGAAATATCATGATAGTCATAAATCAACCAAAAATCACCTTAAACCAGTCTTTAACAAGATCCATACCTTTGAGTGATGGGGTACCTCCAATGTTTCTCTTCTCCATCCCGTGATTCATCACATGACTTAATTATATTTCAGAATAGTAATTAAAGATGTAAAAACCTCTACAAATTAATGACTAAAGACAAACACCTGAATGAGATTCTCTTCGTTTCGAGAATAAATTATTCTCTACTGAACAGGACCAACCACGTGAAGGTGGAAGCTCTTTTGGCCCCTCCCCCCCTCTCACATCACTCTCATTTTCCCATACCGAATCTATCTAGATTTTACAACTATAATTAGAAATGACAGTAACATTAAATTTAAGCAAAAAACATTCATCACCATGTGCTAAAACAAAAAAAATGAAATAAAATAACATTCATGACATGCAGGAAAACAAAATACATTACATTGGACCAGAAATATATTGGATTTATATTAATAATAAAATGTCTAATAATTTGTTTTTCTTCTTCTTCTTCTTCTTCTTCTTCTTCTTGGTCTCCATGAAAGCACAAATTAAGTCATCATCATAATTTAACTGATCCCCCATAGTTATTGGGCCTTCTTGAAGTGTTGCATCATCAATACTCAACACCTCATGCCATGATGAACTTCTAGTATTTCGGCGTGGAGGTTGAGGATGCGCATGGACATCCACTGTTGCAACAACAACAAAAAATTCAAGTGATATTGTTATTCATTGTTCCTAGGGAAATTTAATTAATATAGATTTAATTACAATGTTTTATACCTGGATTAGCCGATGCAGTAGAAACAATAGTTGGTGGTTGCATTGTTTTTTCTATGCTTGTTGATCGCCTCTCTTGATCAACATCTACATGCTCTTCCATATGAAACAATATAAGTATTTGGTACAGAATATACCCTAAATATTAATACTCATTTAAAAATGGAAAAAGGTTAAAAATGCACGCATACCACTATGTAATGGTCATTCGGAAACAACGCTTGAATCAATATGGGGGTCAGGATGTTGTTCATCAGGTACATCAAAATCATTGGTAGCATTGTTACTCTCCTGCGAATGTGGAAACAACACGCATTATTTTACATTTTAAATGAATAAAAAATATATTTTACATTATAAGTGATCAATGAGTAAAAACTAATCGATAAGTTTTTAATTTCATTTTATTTACCATGTCCTCCAGAGAGACACATGGTGATTGCCCCAATATTCTTCGTTGCGCCACCATGCCATGAAAACCCTGCGTGAACCCGACCTTTAGATCTTCTTCTGTGGCTTCGTCATTGAACAAATCCCCCTACATTGAGGAATATCAAAATCATCAATCACTAGCTGCAATGAATTACATATTTTGTGATGATGATAAAAAAAAAGGAAAATGTTTAGGCACTTACAACCCGTGCCTTCAATCTCCCATAACCACCTTGGCCCAGTTTATGTTGGTCGTCTTTGTCTTGTCTTGTCTTTGTTGCCATGGAAGTGTCTTGGAGTCTATGCAATATTTTGAAATATGTTAGATATTGATTTTTTTCCTCATAAAGTAAACAAAAGACCATCATAGTAAATTGAAAACACCTCTTACCTTCCAGGGCCAGGTGGTTTCTTCCCTTGTGCTTTCATCACTAATTCTCTTGCATCGAGAATAATTTCTTTCCACTCCCTCTCAGGGACAACCAAAGGGCGTTCGCACTTGGGGTACTGTACTAATTTATTTCTATACGCCTCTCTAACATGTTTCAAATGCTTTCCGGTCCTTTTTAGGACTTCTAGCTTATTGAACGAGTCACCAAACTTGCCAACCAATATGGAGATAAGAAGGCTTTTCAATTTGGAATTTTTTCGATTCCATTGTAGTCGAATGGTCGGCCCAAAAATTTCTAATGCATAGTCATGCAAACTATTGTAGACCACATTTTCTCTTGTAAAACATCATCATCATTAGTAATTTAAATCTCACTGATATGTGATTGTTTAAACAATTATATAACATGAATCTCAATAAAGACATATATTAAATACCTGGTAGTTGTACTATTTTTAGAGGAACCATGTCTTGGTTTAACAAAAATGATACTACGGTTGTTCTTGTTCTTTGGATATGTGTAGCACCAGGGTAACAATCAATGGAAGAGTGATCAGCTCCATGATCATGTACACCACCTGCATGATATGGCGTGTGCTATGGGGGCATGGCATCACCCCTAGAAGGTATAGAATCGGTCTCAGGTGGTACACTTGGGATGGAAAATAGCCTCATGGCTACGTGGCCATGCAGGTTCGCTGTTGTAGTTCTACTGCTGCTACTAGGACCTCGCCCTTCCCCTCTCATCGATTTCACAAAATTCTACACTGAGAAATATTTGTTAATTGCATATATCAAATTACAAAATTTAAAACCAAATATTGATATTGTTAGATGACATCACTTACCCCATAATTTTCTATCTTAATGCGTAATTCAACTACCCTTAGGAAATCCTCATCTGTTTCTAGCCCAGTAGCGACCAAATCCCAAAATTCCATATTGGCCTTTCGTAGGGACAATTCTATTGTCTGCAAGGGGTCTCTAGAATAAAATATCTCTTCATCACTTATATATTCATTGTTTTCGGTCGATGTGGTGCTAGGAACAAGGCATTTTCCCTGATCAACTCCTTTTCCATGGTCAGGTCCTTTTCCACGATCACCACTCTGGCAGAATCTCAAGAAGAATGTTAGTACGTGAAAAAAATATTGAAAAAACAATATATGAAATAATGGAATATTGGAAAATATTATCAAATGAAACATTCACACATACAAATTAGCAAATATTTGGAAATGAAACATCAAGAAAAAATTAGCAAATGGAACATTCATAAATAAAATAAAATTTCGTCACAAATGAAACATTCACAAATTAAGTAATCCCTTTTTAAGTTTGGGTATAATGGGTTTTGTACCGTAGCAAAAAAGGACGTTCCTGGGTCGACTCGATTCAAATTGTAATTGACTAGCAACTCTTCGCCTTCCGTTATTGTTTTCACCGCACATACAAATATCCTATTACCTTCACACTCCTCAAAAATGCAATTGGGTTCCTTTCTTGTCATCCCAGGCCTTGTACCGTTTATAAGACCTGCAATATTCCCCTATGCCTTTGGCCTTCCATTAATATACATAGTCGCTCCTTTATTTTTATTATTGTCTTTTAGTTGTATATAATTTGTGGCGAGTGTGTAGCTCCACATACTAGGCATATATTGGACCAGCCTCAACCATAATCCATAAGTGTAACATGGTCCAACATACTCAAACAATTCAACCAATCCGTCATATTTTACCTTTATGCCATCCATGCAGAATAAACCAAGGCCATGGATGGATGACAAAGCAATGTGATACATCCTCTCATTAACACAGAACTCGATGTCCAACTCAAGCAGTTCCTTGGGTACCCACTGTTTCAGTAGGTGTTTGTACCTCAAGGGAACCTCGATGTGACCTATTCTCTCATCGTCATAAGAGCATGATCCTCCTTCAGCAAGAAAGAATTTCATGCACCTAACAAACTTTCTTCTGACCTTTTCACCTCTAGTTGATTTCACCTTGTTCATGGATGATTTTAGGGGATAAATTTCGCTCATGGGCTAATTTTCCATGGTTTTTCCAAAAATGAGATTCGCTATTTTAAAAATAATTCACCCAAATTCTATACGATAAAATTATTTTAACTTAAAAATCGCTAAAATTTTATAAAAGCTATATAAAATCCTTAGAAATTTGAATATTTTTACAAAAATATCGCCAAACATTTATAGTTGGCATATGAAGGATTAGTAATATTCGCCAAGGTTTCTACATTTTAAAATAAATTTCCATCCTTAAAATCATCCTTGACCTTGTTACATGTGTTGGATATGTTTTTCCTTGTCCCTCTCAAAATTTCATCGCTTCAGCTAGATGATAGGTCTGATAGATACATATTTGGTTGTACCTACACTCCATCGAGGGAGAAGGAAACATTAAGCCAACAATCTTCATATTATAATATAGCTAAAGATAAACATTGAAAATATAAGGGAAATGTAAGGATATTTCTCACGATAACTATAACTAACTCATTGTTAATTATCTCACTGTTAGAAAGCCATTAATTATATTGACTCTGCTCACCCTTTTCTGAGACTCTTTTTCCTTTTCTGACTTTTCATCTTCCTCATTAATTAATAAAGTGATTTCCATTTTAACTCAACAACAAAGTGATATTTGTGTGTCCTATCAAAGAGAGGGAAACAAAATTATTTTCTTAGATGCAATGCAGAAAATTGTGTGCCCTAATAATTAAAAATCAGTCAATAAAATAAGATTTTACAATTTTCTGACAAAAGGAAAACTCTACATGGCCTCTTCTTTAATGTTGATGATTTGATCAATCAACGAACTGATGACAAGAACAACAGGAGGGGGGGAGGTTAACACCAAAATGTTAATGCACAAACTAGCAGGTTGGATATGGCAAGGTAGCCTAGCTAGCAGAGCGCTAAGGAACAGAACAAGATCCCCCCAAAGGTGTCACAATGGATCAATTTCTCTATGTTTATGTCTATGTATTTATGAAATAGACCAAGGGAGGGTTCCCTACTACCTCCATAGTGACATGTATTCGTGCAATAGATATGTCAAGACAATATAGATTTAATGATCGGTATCCAATGAGAGATGTGCACAACCAACTCTCTGGGTGGAACCCAAAAATAATCAATGATAGGTGGGCTTGGTAGTTTGTGGGAGTGGCACAGATGCTCAGGAAAAACACACTACAGGAAGACAGATGTCTGTAAGGGCTATGGAGTCAAATGTACTCATAAATTTGAATTATATGACCTCAGGATAAAATATCCTAAGGTATATATATGGCTATATATGGCTATCAAGGTTTATGTTTGTGTGTCACTATTATTCAATATGTCAAGCATACCTTTACTTGATTATTGTTTTCCCTCTAAATTCCCCTCTTGAAAATTTACCTTTATTACATCCTTCTCTCGGATTTTGCTTCCTCTTTTCCCTCTTCTCCCTACTTTATGTGCTTGTGATTTTTTTTATAAAAGTTGAACTCTTCCCCTCTCTAAATCCCATTTAGACTTAGCTACTTCCTTATTGTAAGTTTTTTTTTCTTTTACTTCCTTATGTATAAACCCTAGGGGATTTAAGTAGAAGGTATGAAGCATGTCATGTGTAAGACAATATAAGTTTTAAATGTTTGAAATAGGCTCAAGATTTGGAGTCAAAAGAAGCCCTTCTAATTCAGTCTTTTTGTTAGAAAGACAATGATGATTTGGTGGTTGTATTTGTTTATGTGGATGACATAATCATCATAGGTAGTAATTTCAACACAATTCAAAAGGTAAAATCTAATATTTGTTCAACTTTTGACAAGACTGGTTTAGGACTCCTTCATTATTGTGTAGGTATAGAATTTTGACAAACCAATGGTTGTGTGTTGTGTCACAAACCAAGTATGATACAAGTTTGGTGAAGAAATTATTAAGCGATGGTTGTATGTGAAGAACTCTTCAGTTTCCTTCTGAGGATCAGATGACTTTTAGTTTCCAAATACTCAAGTCTTAGTTGTAGCATGTGAAGAAAATTCAGTTGTATTCTGATGATCATATGACTTGTAGTTTCCAATTGCTTTGAGATCAGTTGTAGCATATGAAGAACCTTTCAGTTTTCATTCAGAGCTTCAAATGTTTTGTTTCTTCCAAATACCTAGTGATTAGATGATATTATAAAGTTGTCTTCCCACCCCCTTCTATTTAGAGTCTTCCAGATATGTATAAATAATAAAATATGTCTTAAATAACTAATATAATTTTATAGGTCCGCCCTGGGAAAAATTAAGTTATATTTTATTGTAGGCTCAATACATAGATTGCAACATAAAGGAAAATACATAGTTATTGTCACATCATTTAATGACTAGATAAATTAGTTGATGAATCATGTCCAAAAGAAGAAAAGAAGGAATTTAGTGATGCTTGGTCATAATCAAGTTCTCCTATCCAACGCTAACACTTCTAGCCCCCTATCCTACCACTCTAACACATCTCGGCATGCTCTTTTGAGACTGTTTAGAATAGAAGTAAACTAGCCATATTACATATCTAAGCTACCCTAAAGAGCATCCCCCTAAACCTTAGCTACTATACTACCAAACATTGACCCTTAGGCCACCCTTTAGGCATTCTCCAAGACCTCACGGCCTGCCATACTTTGACTGTCCCAACAGTAGTGTAGCAGCACCTTGTCATCATATATTTGGACTAACTATCCCTTGAACTAGTGTAGGACTACCCCTAGACTTAGGCAATCCACTCCTCATCATAAACAATTAATTTAGGATTAGAATTTGGCACTGATATTGTCATTATATACTTTAGAAAATTGATTAACTCAGTCATATATTTTGACATTTCATTACTCCATATTTGATTTTGGAAACAACATAACATCATAACATCAATCTTTTGGAAATAGGTATAGTGTTGTTTTTTGACATTGTCAGTGTGTCAAAGAAATCAAAATATCATGCCCAATATGTAACAACATAGAAATCACAACACTACAACTCTTTCCAAGAATTTGATCCTATGGTGTTATATTATTCCCAAAATCAAATGTGGAATGATGAAAGGTCAATTTGTCATAACCAATAAAAAATAGATGCCAACCATGAGATCACAATTTAATTTCCAAATGTTCTTTTTATCTCTAAGGTCAAAATGTGCAATGATAAGGTGCCAAATATAGGACTATGTTAGTAGTTTTTTTAAGTGTTTTCTATCAGTCCTAAAGAGCGGCTTTGTAAATTGGTGTCACTATAGGCTAGGTTCTCTCTATTTAGCCCAAGTGAGTTTGTGGTCAAGGCCAAGGGAGGATTCCCTATGACTTCGTTCATTCACAGTGTTGATCAATGCCTTAGATGTAAATGATATATGATGTATATTTCCTAGAGGCAAGGCAAAAAGAGTTATTCACACAATGTCCCAAATACAATCAAACAGTTAGCTTATGGATCAGATATGACAAATGCAAGTAAATACCAGTAGAAAACCAATGCCTTAGGAAGGGGCTATGGAGTCTAGAAAATGTCACAATACTGATAAGATTGACCTCATGATAGGATATCCTGAGGTCTATCTAAACATTCAGATAACCAAATGATGCTTCAGTCAAATGATGACTCTTTCATGTAGAGTCATCAAAAAGGTTTTCAATATGTGTTTTAGTGACAAGTTGGGTGAAAGGAAAATGGGAACAAGATATTCTCTTAAATGTGTAATGCATGAAATTCTCAAGAGATCAATCTATCCTGAGTGGATTTGATTAATATCCAATAATAGTACATGCACTTTAAGTGATTCCCTTTTGATATGATCAAAACGATAATTGTGAAGTAGCTCAATCACATATCACTTCATAAACTAGTCAGTGTGAGCTTATTCATCAAATGATTCCTCACTAGTGATATAGGTTCAAGAAATTGTAATTCCAACTAATCAAATGCAAAACATGTCAAGATTGTGTGTCAGGAAACAAATTGATACCAACCTTACTAAGAAACAATATGTATTCATTTAATTCAGAGAATTTATGGCTTTGAATCAATGATTGTCAGTCCAATGAATTTACATATGTCAAAGTATGAATCAAATGCAAGCATATTAGTTCTAGTTCTGATTTAATTTAAAGTCTATGCATCAACAGAGAAAAAAAATGATGTTTCTACCACATACAGTACATCAAATTGACAAGTGGAGGGTTGTCTTCATGATCTTCTAAATCTGAAACAATGATATCAGTCCCTACCTATCATTTCTGAATTTGTGTTTTAGTATAGGTCTATTTAAGAATAATGCCATAGTGACTGCAATTAGATATGTCGAGGTGCCTTTTAGGATGCTAGGTAGTATGCTTTAAGGTGTTGCGTTGAGGAGATATGGTGTCAAGAATTTAGGGGGATCTTCCCAAAGTATGTTGAGCTAAATTCTATGCCAATGTAGGGTAGTTTAAGGTCTATCTAAGGCGTTATATCAGTCAACCAGGTATGTTTCCTGTAGGTAACTATGAGGGGTAAGATTGCTAGGGAGTCAGTTCTTAGGTAGGAAATGGTAGTGTATATTCCTAGGGTAGTTACTAAGGGTTAATAGAGGCTTTTAGAGTAGATATGAGGTAGGGCTAAGGCTCAAGTTAGGGGGAATGGGGACTGTACTAAAGGGATGAGGGATAGGCTTAGGCTTAGGGTAGTCTAGAATAGAACTAGAGTCTAGCGTTGAGGGGCTGAGGTCGTAGGAGGGAAGTAGGACTAAAATCCTGGGTTCTAAGGCTTAACACAGGGGTATTATACCACAAGTCAAGAGCTGAACTTAAATTCTAGGGCTAGTTTTATGTGTTTAGAGTTTCAGTTAAGGGTTTTACGTTCTGTAGTATAGAGAAGAATTTAGAGGGGAGGTTAGTTATATAAGAAGGAAAGGAGAGGAGGGTGAGGTATGGAATGGCCTTAGAAAGGCAAGCCAAAATCAAAAATTCAACCTTAGCTACTGAATAATTGCTCAACAAAATTACCTGGCCATACATGTCGATGTCTCCTTTTCCCCTTGCGATCATGGGTGCTCATGGACAATGCAGAGGTTCTCCTTCACACCTGGATGATTGTGGAAATTGTAGAGATACTCCTTCACTCTTAGATGCTCGTGGAGGCAATGGTAGGAGGGTCAATTGGGGTTCAACCAACTGGAATAGAACCAAGCCTCCCAAATGAAATCACGCACGGAATACAACTACCCTCGGCCAAATGAAATTGCATAATAGTTTTTAATTTTTTGTTTTTGGTATGTTTTAGTATAAGCATTAGATATATATATAATCCTTATTAAGCCTTATTTTAATATATGATCCTTATTAAAATAAATTCCACTTATCCAATGGCTTAAGATTTTCTTATCCAATGGGAAAATTGACCACAGATACATTTAATGAGTAGATTCAGGAATTTTACAAATTAGGTTGTGTGAAGGATGGTTGATGTTGATGAAAGAGATGGAGGAGAATATGCTTCTCTCAATCTTAACCAATTTTAAAAAATTCAGAAGCAATAGTCAATCTACATATCTTTGGGCACGAATCCTGAGAAATTAGTTGACTTTGAAAACTGATTGTACGACGAAAAGTACAGAACTTCTTCAGACCGATCAATGGGAGATGAACAACTGGAATTTGGATCAGGGGCATTTCCCCTGAACCCCCTGAAAAATGGGGGGACACGGGGGGTGGCCCCTGCACCCCCAAAGGCGCCGAACGAAACAGTAAAAAATCTTAGTCCCAAAGAGTTTTGCTCATGATGAAGGTGCCCAACTTACGTGGGTTCCGCCAACAAATCAAAGGATTAGGAATATGTTTAAGAAGAGGGTGACACTGGAATAATATATGCAGTTTAGGTTTTAGGTTTTAGGGTTTCAGGTTTAGGGTTTAGTTTATGGATTAGTTTAGGGTTTAGGGGATTTAGGGGATTTTTATTTACGTCAGTGGGTGATTAGTATGTTAGTAGAAAGGTTAAGGGTTATTCTAGGGTCAATGGACTTAAGGGTTAGTTGACATTCATTGGACATTCAAAATACATTCAAATTTGAAATATATTTAAGCTATGCAAACTGTTGTGACCACAACACACCCCTAGTGAAAAAATCATGTTCAATGCAACGAGTTTGTAGGATGATGATGAATCAAATTTAAACTATGCTATAAACCTTGTTTTTCATGAGCTTCTCTTGGTTTCGAGAATAGTTCATTCTCTACTAAATAGGGGAAACCACGTGGAGGTGGAATCTCTAACTATCCCCCCCCCCCCCCCC
>ML777683.1:2318749-2329327 GCA_009831015.1 Picea engelmannii | reverse complement strand
CCTTTTCCGTGTGATATCTTTCCCTCACGATGGAAGAATTGTGACTATTGATCAACTTTCATTCATCGGCCCCGACTGGGTTACCTCCCTAAGTGGTTCTTATATGCAGACAGTATCACCCCCGTCGCATGTCAATTATGTGGTGTTGTCTCCCATGCTTTAAACTTTCGACGATTTGGACCCGGTAGTTGACATGGTAATCTCTTCAGTAGGGTTATTGGAGCCTGATCTCCTTACCCCTGTCACGACCCTCGACATGTGTTCCTTCCAGAGTGATTCTCTTCCATCTGATGAAGATCTCTTGGAAGCCATGACTGAGTTTTGTCCATTGACATGGTATCCTTCCAAGGCGTTATCCTCTTAGAAGCCATGATCAAGCAGCAACCACGAGCATAGTTTCTCTTCTCTATGGCAAGCTCGTTAAAAAATGAAACAAAGGCCACTAGCTTTCATCCCGGGGTCATAACGAGCATAGTTTCTCTTCTCTGTAGCAAGCTCGTTAAAAAATGAAACAGAGGCTTTGAGCATAGTTTTCTTCTCTGTAGCAAGCTCGTTAAAAAATGAAACAGAAATCTGGGGTTCGAACCTGGAACCTTGAGCATAGTTCTTTTCCTGTGTCAAGCTCATTAAAAAATGAAACAATCACCTCTCCCTTCAAGTTGATTCTTTCGCCAGATCTCGTAGATGTCGAGTCGAGTCTTTCGTTAGGTCTCATTTTTGAACCTTCATTTCATCCACCTGTATCCTTTTTCTCCATCTAGCACAGAAATTGGTGACAACCTCAAAGTCGGTGAATGAATTGAAGCTTGGGGGGCATGTCTCTAGTCTTTGATGATCATTCTGGAGTCAAGTCACCAGCTTTCATGCTGGGGGCATACCGAGCTTAGTCTTTGTTCTTTCTCGTGCTCGTAAATACATGAGAATGCAACCGGGTAAATTTATATCTCTTTTTCGGACCTGTATGGACACCACACAAAAAAGGAACCCCCCTGGAGTCTCCTTTAAACCCTTTTCAGACTCTCTAAATATGAAAATATTGTCGAGTGATCTTGCTTCCTTTCACACTCGTTAAAAGGTCATAAAGGGTGTCTTGCAAGCGATAGTTTAACCCTTTTTCGGTCTCGTTGGACTACTGTACGAAAAAGGAACTGAGAGAGTTCTCTTTTAAGTGTTTTTCCAAACTCTATAATCCCAAAAAACCTTTGATTTTTCTGTCTTTGGGCTCATTAAAGCACACATCGACAGGCCCATATGGGACCGATCCCTTACTTCTTCCGGTTCGTTAAATAAAGGAAGAGGAACTTACCGAAGGTGAGTTATATCGAGCATGTGTTATCCTCCTAGAGCTCATTAAATCAAAAAGAGGTACTCAGCTATATGGATGGGGGAAAAATTGAAAGGAGAAAGCCAAGCAGTCTCTTGAGAACATCATACAACACTTCTTAGAGTCACCCTCGAACATGGCACTTTGTCATTTACATACATCATAATCCGCTGAACCTCTGCACTGAGCCAATCCTTTGAGTTCCTTTCACTCCTCTGGGTCACTTGACGCAAGTCATCGCATCCATTGCATAGTTTTGGTCCATGTCATGTTTCACTGTCATGCCTCAGTGTTCAAGGGAAGTATATGCCTCGAGAGTCAACCATCCCAAATATCTTGTCTCAAAACCCGTGTCAGTCCATGTTCTTTCGATCTACCAATTAAATCTTTATATGCGTTTTGTGTCGTTGATAGGGGATACATCAAGGCCCTCCCTCAACGAGTCTATTCCTGTCGACTTCAACACATTATCCGAGAATTAGACTTAGAAACTAATTATTACTTTGGGACCTGCATGCCTAAATGGAAGGCCTCCTCACGTTCAACAGTGGGTTCACACCATTGACCTCTGATCGAATGATTCCACGAATGTTTGAACTCAGCCCATCTATTCACGTTCGATGGAATGTACTAAGGTACCTTGGGAATCATTGACATTAATGGTGATCTCCCTCTCACTTGTTAACGGTTTACCTCATTGACCGGTAATCAAGTGGTTTCTACCATGTTCGACACCAAGACATCTATTCACATGGTTAGAATCGTATCGTACTGGGATTGGTAAGAAGACCCTGGGTTGAGTAATTCAATTTGATATATGTTTTTCCCAGGTTGTGAAGGAGTTTTTTTGACAAAGAACACATACATTGTTACATAGATCCACTTTGTATTGGTCGTGGCTATGTATTTTCATCTCGTATATCCACTGTGTATTCTTCGTGGCTATGATCAGTCCGAGTCATCACAGTATAGATCCACATTGTATCTTCAGTGGCTATACTCTTTTATCAATACAATTATGGATCCGCAGTGTATATTATGGCGGCCATACCTTACAAGTCTCGATCACCCAAGCATAGGTATGCCTGCCTTGGGTATTGAAATATGTCATGATATGTGTTGGATGTTTGTGTGCAGCTTCCGTCAGGTTCTCCGAGTCTATACCCTTGCTTGAACGTCTACAAAGTATTTCAGTTATCAGTTCGCATCTTCTGACTTCATACTTTGGGGGGCATTCTGTTACACGTCAAAATTGCTCAACTGGATAAGTGTCGCATATTCCTCTCAATCGTTGTAAGTGTCGCATATTCCCTACAAAATTTGCAAGTGTCGCAAGTTGGTCACTAGTGTCGTAAACGATGATCAGACATAATGCCATGATAACGACACTAAAGAGACACTTATAACATCTCACATGATTGATTTGAAGAAGGAGAACTGGTTCACTGGAGTCAGGTAACTCTTGACACCTGAAAGGAACCCTGAAACAGAGGTTTTGAGGGGGAGCGCTCCCCTACTTCAGCTCCAGAAGTGTTGGCACTCCTCTATAATTCTTCAGGGAGCGTTATAACGCTCCCCAAACCCTTTTGGAGGAGCGCTGCTCATCTTGAGAGCGTTGGCGCTTCCCCAAGGCTTACCAAGGAGCGCTACAACGCTCTGATGCCCCTTTTGAGGGAGCGCTCCCTAATCTGGGTCAGTTGTTGTCCCGTTGAGGAAAATAAGGGGAGGATCTTTCGAGATTAGGAGGAAGTTGTGCTCAAATTCTCGATTTCATCAAGAGATCCCTGATCTAAGGAGGAGGTTCCCAACTTGTTCTAAAGATAACTCAAGAGGTTAATCTCCTCTTAACCTATATAAACAGGCTCTATGATGGTGGAAAGGGGAAGAATTGCTAGCATGAAACCTATGATCTCATAGGAAACACATAGTCAGCCAAAGGAGAAGTGATCAGTGAAGCTGCTGTCAGCCAAGTTGTGGATCTTTCAAGCAAGGGTTAGACGAAGGGGACTTGACGAAGCTGTCGCATTCGCATCTACGATTGTAAGTACTATTGTCATTATTCTCATTAATATGACACGCTTGACCTATTTCTTTCTAGTTTGTGTCTGATGTTACATGAACTTATCATTACTTGATAGATATATTTTCAAGCTAATATCAATAGAGAAGGAAGTGGTTGTATCTTGTTTGCCTGCAGAACTCAGCGAGGAGCAAAGGATTGGAGCGCAACTTGGAGCGTGCAGGGACAAACGTCGATTAAGAGGTACTTATGTTATCCTTCCTTCTCATGTATTAGTTTAGATAGATTTGAAAGGAAGTCAGTTTCCACATTAAGCATTTTTCTGTCTAGGGTTAAGGTCAAGCCTTAGAGGCGATCTACCTGTCTGCAGGGAGATTTTCCTACAACAGCGGGATCTGATCAAATGGATACAATATTGGTGGAAGCCAAAAGGACACTATGAACTGCAACTGGGTTCCAAGGGTTTCTTCACAATCATACTGCACAACCTCGAGGAACACAATCACATTTTTTATGGAGGGCCTTATTTCTACAACTCAGCTAGACTGTTCTTAACATTCTGGACCGAGAAGTTCAGCCCTGAAAAGGAATATTTCGCACATGCGCCAGTATGGATTAGACTATACTCTCTCCCCCAGGAATTCTGGCTGGTATAGGTAACACCATTGGAATATATGTTAAGTCTTCAGAGGCCACCAAGTAGAGGTGATACACCTCCTATGTGTGCATATGCATATACCTTAACATAGCCAAGATGCTCCTGAGATCCATAATTCTCGAATACCATGATGAGGATTGGACCCAAACTATCGACTACAAACACATTCCATTCAGATGCAGGAAATGTCATGAGCACATACATCTCTTCAGAGAATGCCCCCTCAATGCTGCTCACAAAGAAGGGAACCTAGAAGGCGGCAAAGATAAGGATGGATTTTCTCAACCAGTAGGAAAAAGAATACAAGGAGGACGGAAGCAGCCAGCCCAAGTAAGTAAGGATCCTTCCACTAGTAATAAATATGAAATACTACAGGATCAATCAGAGAATCCATCAACCTTCACAAACCCCAATGAACGCCACGCGGATAACCTTCCCCAATCTATGAGCCCAGGGAAAGAATGAACATTACAGGTGAAGGAATCAGATCGCCCATCTCTAGACCCTGCTTTCGGCTAGCAAGACCATCTGGAGATAGAGGATGGTGACGCTGAAATGGAGCTAGAAGAGAAAGAACTAGCTGGGGTGGATCTGGAGCACCTCAAACACGCCTATAGACATCAAAAATTGTACACCATACCTACGGATCAATTATGGAAGGTGCACAAGGTCTTCCTTAACTCCTCAACTGGATCCACAGCTCGATCCAGCAAGGACCTAGGAATACAGGGAAATCAGTCAAAGAGTCAGAGAAAAAATTAGAAAGATGAAAAGAAAAGAGGAAGGAAGTCTACCAATAAGATTATACAATAAATAGTCCACTTCATGGTGAACTCTGGGAAAATCCACCTTATCTCAGACAACTTTCCTCCTCTCCCCACCCCCTCGTCATCATGAATATTATCTCCTAGAATATAAGAGGCCTCAATGGACGTAGCAAGCAAAAAATGCTACGAGATCTGATCTTTGCAGAAAAACTAGACATATTATTACTACAGGAAACAAAGTGCACAACTAAATATATTGATAGGCTACTCCCCTACTGTTGGAAGCAAGGGGAAGAAATTTCTACCGCAGCCACAGGCATAGCTAGAGGACTAGCTATCCTCTGGAACACCAACTCAATGCTTATGGAAAACTTTATCACTACCAAGTGGTCCATCACTGCAGACTATAGGCTTATTGGCTCTAATAAGCCTGGACACCTGACCAATGTCTACGGGCCGACCAACCCAAGGGATAAGCAAGCCTTTCTCAGGAACTTGGAGTACCTATCCACTTTAACTAGGCACAATAGATGGATTGTCGATGGAGATTACAATCTCATATGCAGTCTGGAGGAAAAAAAAGAGGGATCAACACGCCTGGATCAGGACTCCATTGACTTCAATAGCCTCATTGACAAACTCAACCTCATCGACCTAGAATCCATTAATGGTATCCATACCTGGACAAATAGAAGAACTGGATCACATCAAATCGCCTGCAAACTTGATCGATTCCTCAACTTTGATTCCCTCATGTTGGAAGGAACAACTCTGGAAGCAAGCATTCTGAATTTCCCTGGTTCAGATCACTGGCCCATTCAGCTATGGTTGGACATGCCAGCCACTCCAGGGAAAAGACCCTTCAGGTTTGAACAGTTTTGGCTCAACCACCCAAATTTCCAAGCAAAGATCCAGGATTGGTGGAGGGAGGTAGAGGTCCCCTGCGACTCCAAGATGTACAAATTTCAGCAAAATCTAAAGAACCTCAAGCAAATACTCAAACTCTAGAATAAGCAAACCTTTGGAAATATCTTCGATTCCCAAAAGCAGTTGTCAGAAAAAATGGGTGTGATTCAAAATCAGATCCAGCTACAAGGGCTAACAGACGAGCTTAAAACCCAGGAAGCAAAAGTAAATCAATAGTTGGAGGCCAGAAAAGGACAAGAAGAGATTCTATGGAAACAAAAATCACGCATCTAGTGGCTCAAGGAGGGGGACCGAAACACCAAATTCTTTCACAGAACCGCCATTCACTGCCATCATACTAATAGAGTTACGCAATTAACCTCCACCAATGGTGAGCCTATTTATTCCCATGAAGACCTGGAGATGACATTGATAGACTATTACAAAGATCTCCTCATGGAACCACTTTCGGATAGATCTGAGGCCATAGCTAAGGTCATGCAACATGTGCCCTCCCTTGTCACTCTGGAGAAAAACTCAGCTCTGCTCCAGCCTATTACAATTGAGGAGGTGGATCAAGTGCTTCAGGACACCCCCAAGTGCAAGGCTCCTAGCCCCGATGGCTTCACCAATGATTTTTTCCACCACTGTTGGCCGATGATCAGGGTAGAGGTGTGGGAAATCATTGAAGATTCTTGATCCACAGGACAAGTCCTTCAGGCTCTCAATGCAACTTTCCTTACCCTCATCCCCAAAGAGGGGAAGGCTTCCCATCCTAATCAGTTTAGACCCATAGCCCTCTGCAACGTCATCTACAAACTTCTAACGAAAGTGATCGCACGAAGACTCAAGCCCATCCTACCAACGATTATATCTCCAGAGCAATCGGGCTATGTTGAAGGCAGACAAATCCTGGACAGTGTCATCCTCATTTATGAAGTGATCCACTCTTTGTAGAAGACCAGAACGCCAAGTATGCTCCTTAAACTAGACCTTTGTAAAGACTTCGATAAGATAAGCTGGGACTATATGCGGGAAATGCTCCTTGCCTTTGGTTTCGATAGGATCTCGGTGACTTGGATTCTAAATCTAACCTCCTCGACTTTTTTTTCCATCCTTACCGATGGATTTCCTTCTCGCCCCTTCTCCCCTTCCAGAGGAATTAGACAAGGAGACCCTCTTTCCCCTTTCCTCTTCATCAATCTCTTCAGCAAAATTTTAAATGTAGTGGACCTGGAAAGAATATCACCCAGTTGGAGACTCTCACATGGACTAAAGACTATCATGGATCTTCTGCAACCCAATCAGGCCTTTATACCTGTTCATATTAGGCGAAAGATGAATCAAGTTGCGGATGAACTGGCTAATCTGGGGACCAACTGGGACAGACCGGATCTCCTTTGCAAAATGTCCCTGAACCCTGATCACCCTATTCTCCAGCAATGCATCCACAAGGTTGTGGAAGTGGACAAACCCTCGAATGGGATGTTAGCAAGAGACATATGGTGAGAAGTGGGAGAGAGGTCGAGACAACAAGGCAGGGAGGCATGTGTTGGGCTCGTGCCAATTACCGTCACCTCGACCCTTCACTTATGAGATTTCACGTCGTTGCAACACCATTAACTCTGGTGTGCCTGACTCTCATTACCAACTTTACTATGGCTCCTCTGTCTGCAAGTGTTTTCCATCCTTGCTCACGACCCAACCCTCTCATTCCTCCGCTGCCCAAGCTTGGCTTATCCTGGTCTTTCATGCTGTTTGCAGCCCTTGGCCCTCTCCAGGCTCTTCACATTTGCTTGGGGCACTCAACTCATTTCTTCCTTCAACCGAAGCTCATTATGTCGCGTCAAAGAGGAATGCCACGAAGAGGTTCTCCATGGCATCCTCCTCGGCCATGTACCTCTACTTCTCCCCCTGGTTCACCCTCCACGTTCTCCTCACTGCCTCTGCAGCCCGAGATGGAACCTCTTGTCTCCTCCATTCTGCCTACCTCTCGGTTCGAATGCCTAGTCCTCACTGATATCTCGTCGGGCTCTCTTTCACGATTTCCTACCGTCCCACCAAATTCTAGAACCAGTGAACCTTCTTTTGCACCAACAATTTGCTCCTCCCAGCCACCCTTAGGGGTGCCACCTCTTCTTCAAAGTGCCCAACACAGTGCATACTCATTTACCGACTTCATCCATGATTCACAGTTGAAAGATAGTCTAGCCATTCTTTATGGACTGGTCTTCGAGCTTTGTCAGGGAATGGAGGACCTCCAATTCCGAATGTATCTCATGGATGGGAAGACCTCAACCCTCCTTCAAATCCTATCCACATTACAGGATGCTTTCCCCTCCACTCCAGAAGGCACGACTTCAACAGAGGCACCCCATGCAGAGGGCGACGACAGGAATGATCAAATGAAGCATTGAACATGGGTCATTGTGGAGTAGGTCATGCATGAGGACACAGAGGCTGCGGTAGCTATAGGCCTTCATGCATACAGTCCGCCTGGAGACACCCTGCTAGCTGCCAACATGGATGAGAGCAATGTGGATGCTGACATGCATTTGGAAGGCAAAGGAACACCCATCTAAGAGGAACCTTGGTACAAGGCCTATCAAGCCACCTGTCCAGGTTACTCGCCAAGTGTCTGACCCCACAGGGTTTCTGTTCTCTTTATTAGTTTCTTTTCTTAGTTGTAGCTTAGTCAGCTTAGTTCTATTTTTCTAGGACTATCAGACTATAAACTGCTAGACTTACCCGGCTGGCGGAACTAGTTTCCCCTCTATTGGGGTAGTTCAGTAACTACAACATAGTTGTTTTCAAGTTTTTGTACCTTTGGTCTGGTTTTTTGAAGGCCCTTTATATATAAAATCTCTTACTTACAAAAAAAATAAAAATAAAATAATATAATACCTTTCACTTTCCTCATTTTACCATTCCCGACCAAGACCTCCACTTCAGATATTTTGATGTTATTGACACCCCAAATGCAATGCATATTAGTTTTCCTCCCTAAATCAGGAAGATAATCGCTAATATACACTAAGGTTTGATATACCATATACCCCTCCACCATAGAACCCTCGGGACGTGATCTTTGTCTAACTAAAGCCTTCAATGACTTCAAATGTCTCTCCACCATCCACATTGACCTTGTGTGTACAGTTCCACACAGTTCAATCTCCTGGTGTATGAGGTAGTGTTCTTGCGCATTGAAAAATGTTGGAGGTAGATACTTTTGCATTGCATACATTAAATGAGGAATTTCTCTCTTCCAATATTTTATATCTTCATTATGGATTTCTTTAGATGACAACCACCTACAAATGTTATGAGAACAAAATAGGTTTCAACAAAGACACTATTGTATACATGAATATTGCAAGTAAATCACATGTCATCAACAACTTCTACAACATTTTTATTACATATAAATAATAATATGCAATTCATCTGTTGTTATTTACCTCATGTATTTTCCAAGGTCATATATAACTTGTTTTACATTGTTGTCAAAGATATCGGGAAAAGATAGAGGTAGCACATACTGTAACAAAACAATGGCACATTAATAAATTTTCAATTTCATATTAACAATATATTTACAAAATTTAAAAATGTTACATCGATTCTTACCAATACATAACAAATATATGAAAGAAATTACCTTGATGAAGGTATGCCATTCATGAGTTTTTAACCCACCAAATTCACCTTTCATTGTTAATATATTCTTGATGTTTGAAGCAAATCCTATTGGAAATCTAATTTTTCAAATGAGATCTTTTACAACATTGCTTTCATCTTCTTTAAATAACCATGGGAAGCTATTTCGATCGACTCCATTAGTCCTATTTAAATCAATAATATTTAGCATTGCATGATTGGCTTCTTCAATGTCACTACAAATTTTAGAAATTTTTTCTTTGTCACGCCTTCCATCTAAGATTCTCTACAACATTTTTGTTACGTTCTTCCGGATATGCATTGTGTCGAACAAATGAGTTATTTCTAGTTTCTCATAGTAGGGAAACCTATTGAATTGTTTGGGGAAACTTTTCACTCTTCGTGGAAGAAGATCAATACCTTGATGACCAACTATATGTTACATAAATGAAATTAACACAATAATTGTTAGATTATACACAGAAGACATCAGAATTCAACACAATTAAAAAATGTAATATATTGCATACGATGATGAAGATTGACTTACATTGACGATTTGATCTGTTATATTCCAACTTCCATAGGTGTGGTGTCATTCTTCGTGGTTTTATCCCACTCTCCTCTTTCCCATTGAAAAGAAGTTTATCGGTATTTCAATACCTATGGTTCTTAGGGAGAAAGTGTCTATATTCATCAAACAACTCATTTCCTAAACTTATTTAACGACGAGATCTCATCCTAGGACCACAAACTAGACATGCAAATTTACCCTTTGTTTGAAGACTTAGAAGATATGCATCAATGGAAACATTGGTTATATAACAAGTAATTATTAAAAAAACAAACATTATAATATCATCAACATCTAACTTATTTAAGTGCAATAGTGTGTTACATACCACAAAAATGTGTTAGTCCCGGTGCATCATGAATTGTCCATGTAAGAATCCCATGGAATTGAAATCCTCTTTGACCTATTGGTCTAGAGATGTCGTACATAGTGATGTTGTCCCATAAATTTAACATCTCATCGATAAGAGGCTCAATATATACATTCATATCTTTCACTTGGTGCTTACCTAAATGGTTAAAAAATACATATAATTACTACACCTTGTATACATATATGAAATTGTGCAATGAACAAGACAAATGAAATGTTAAACATTAAAAAAACAATATTGTTATAAAAATATACCTGGAACAATCATTGCCAACATTGTGTGCTCTCTCTTTATTGACA
>ML777683.1:2279019-2307691 GCA_009831015.1 Picea engelmannii | reverse complement strand
TGTGACTATTGATCAACTTTCATTCATCGGCCCCGACTGGGTTACCTCCCTAAGTGGTTCTTATATGCAGACAGTATCACCCCCGCCGCATGTCAATTATGTGGTGTTGTCTCCCATGACCTCAACTTCCGATGATTTGGATCTGGTAGTTGACATGGTGATCTCTTCGGTAGGGTTATTGGAACCTGATCTCCTTACCCCTGTCACGACCCTCGACATGTGTTCCTTCCAGAGTGATTCTCTTCCATCCGACAAAGATCTCTTGAAAGCCATGACCAAGTTTTGTCCCTTGACATGGTACCCTTCCAGAGCATTATCCTCTTGGAAGCCATGATCAAGAAGCAGTAACGAGCATAGTTTCTCTTCTCTGTGGAAAGCTCGTTAAAAAATGAAATAGAGGTCTTGAGCATAGTTCTTTTCTTGTGTCAATCTCGTTAAAAAATGAAACAATCACCTCTCTTGAACCTTCTTTTCATCCACCCTTCTCCTTTTTCTCATATACTAGAGAAATTGGTGACAACCTTAGAGCCAATGAATGAATCGAAGCTTGGAGGGCATGTCTCCAACCTTTGCTGATCATTCTGGAGTTAAGCCGCTAGCTTTCAATATGGGGGCATACCGAGCTTAGTCTTCGTTCTTTCTCGTGCTCGTAAATACATGAGAATGCATCCGGGTAGACTTTTATCTCTTTTTCGGACCTGTATGGATACACGAAAAAGGAACCCCCTGGAGTCTCCTTTAATCTCTTTTCAGACTCTCTAAACATGAAAAGATTGCTGAGCGATCTTTCTTTCTTTACCACTCATTAAACGGTTTGAAAGGGCATCTTTCGAGTGATAATTTATCTCTTTTTCAGCCTCGCGAGACTAACATTACAAAAAAGAACAACATTGGAGTCATCTTTAAGTTCATTTCAGACTCTCTAAAGATGAAAAGATTGTCAAGCACCTTGTTCTCTTCACGCTCGTTAAAGTATTTGAAGAAAACGTCTGTTGAGCAATAGTTTATCTCTTTTTTGGTCTTGTCAGACTACTTTACGAAAAAGGAACTGAGAGAGTTATCTTTTAAGTGTTTTTCTAGACTCTATAATCATGAAAAACCTTTTGAGTTTTCTGTTTTTGGACTCACTAAACAAAACATCGACAACTTCTTCCAGTTCGTTAAACAAAGGAAGAGGAACTTACTGAAGGTGAATTTTATCGAGCATGTGTTATCCTCCTCGAGCTCGTTAAATTAAAAAGAGGTACTCATCTATCTGGATGGGGGAAAAAATTGAAAGAAGCAAGACAAGTAGTTTTGTGAGAACGTTACTAAGTAACTCTTAGAGTTGCCCTTGAACATGACACTTTGTCTTTTGCACGCATTATAATCCATTGAACCTCTGCACTGAGACAATCCTTTGAGTTTCCTTCACTCCTTTGGGTCACCTGACGTAAGTCACAACATCCACTGCATCATCAAGTTTTGGTCCATGTCATGTTTCTATTGTTGTGCCTCAGCGTTCAAGGGAAGTATCCACCTCGAGAGTCAGCCATCGCAAATATCTTGTCTCAATGCCCGTGTCAGTCCATGTTCATTTGATCTACCAATTACATCTCTGTTTTCATTTCGTGTCGTTGATGGGGGATACATCAAGGCCCTCCTTCGACGAGTCTACTCCTGTCGACTTCAACACATTATCTGGGAACTAGACTTAGAAACTAGTTAGTACTTTGGGACCTGCATGCCTCAATGGCAGGCCTCCTCACATTCGACAATGGGTTTACATCATTGACCTCTAATCGGATGATTCGACGGATGTTCGACTCCAACTCATCCATTCACATTCGTTGGAATTTACTAGAGTACCTTGGGAATTATTGACATTAATGGTGATCTCCCTCGTGCTTGTTAACATTTTACATCATTGACCGGTAATCAAGTGGTTTCTACCATGTTCGACATCAGGACATCTATTCACATGTTTAGATTCATACTACATTGGGATCGGTAATAAGACCCTGGGTTGAGTGATCACTCTGATATGTACTTTGCCCAACAGAATTCCTCTTGAACAATGACACATATACTGTTACATAGATCCACTTTGTATTGGTCGTGGCTATGTCTTGTCATCTCGTATATCCACTGTGTATTCTTTGTGGCTACGATCAGTTCATGTCATAAGAGTATAGATCCATAGTGTATTTTCAGTGGCTATACCTTTTTATCAATACAATTATGGATCCGCAGTGTATTTTATGGCGGCCATATCTTGCAAGTCTTAATCACCCAAGCATAGGTATGCCTGCCTTGGGTTTGAAACATGTCATAATATTTGTTGGATGTTTGTGTGCAACTTCTATCAGGTTCTCTGCATCTATACCCTTTCTTGAAAGTCTACAAAGAATTTTAGTTATCAGTTCCTGTCTTCTAACTTCATACTTTGGGGGGCAATCTATTACACATAAAAAATACTCACTTTGATAGTGTCGCAAGTGTCATCATTACAAAGGTCGCAAGTGTCTCAAGTGTCAGGGACGCATACTTCCATGATGCATATGTCGTGCCTATAAACGACATTAGGAGGACACTTGGCACATGTCAAACACTTGATTTGGAAGAGGAGGAAAGGTTAACTGGGTTTATGAACCTTTTTCCATCTGAAAACACTCAAAAAACTAAGTTTTGGAGGAGAGCGCTCCCCTATACCTCCTCTGGGAGCACTGGCGCTCCCCTTTACACTGTCTGGGAGCATTATAAAGCTCCTTTGGCCCTTTTGAGGGAGTGTTGGTATCTTTAGGAGCACTAGTGCCCCCCTTAAGCCTACTGGGGAGCGTTGTAGCGCTCTGATGGCCCTTTTGAGGGAGCGCTACCTATTTTAGGCAGTAGTTGAGTTGTTGAGATGAATGGGGGAAATATTTTTTCATTCTTAGAAGGCAGTTGAGCTCGAATCCCTAGTCCAGCCATGATCCTAGGGAAGATCCTCAACTGAAGGAGGAAAATCCTCACCTTCCCCAAGGATATCTCAAGTTGTTGAGCCTCTCCAAGGCTATATAAGCAAGCTTTCTAATGGTAAAAGGGGATTGAAAAGGGAGACTCACACCAAACTTATGATCTCACAAGTGGTGCTAGAACAGAGATATTTTGGAAGCAAGAGACCTATGATCTCATAGGGAACAATCAGTGAAGCTATCATCATTTGGATCGTGGATCTTTTGAGCAAGGGGTAGACAAGGAGGACTTGACGAAATTGTTGCAATCCATCTACGAATATAAGCAATGGTTTGTCCTCATTAATATAATCTGTTTGGCCTGTTTCTTTCTAATTCATGTTCAATATCACATGAATTTTTCTCTTTAGTAGATAGACCTATTTCGGACTAATCTTGATAGAGTAGGAAGTGGTTGTACTTTGTTTGTCTACAGAATCCATCGAGGAGCGAAAGATTGGAGCTCAACTCGGAGCGTGCAGGGACAAACACCGGTAAAAGGTACTTATTTTCTCCTTCCTCCTCACACACTAGTCCATCTAGATCTAAAAGGAAGTCAGTGAACATGATAAGAAATTTCTGTCTTAGAGTTAAGAGTCTAGCTCTTTGAGGAGATCTACCTGTTCGCAGGGAGATTTTCCTTCAACACTAATCATAGTGCAACCTGGAGAGAATGAGTCTTCCCTAGGGAATGACTGTCCAGAACATTTCCTAAGGAAATGAATGTCTTGCACCAACCTCCAAAATGAACCATTCTTTTAAACTTATCACATCTTTGAACTTCAAAAGAATAATTTCCCGACGAGGCAGAGCATTCTACTTGACCACTACTCAGAGTGACTGCCAAGAAGAATGATTTTCCTAGACCATTCCCTTACATTGGATATAGGGGGAATCACTTTCTATGGTACATCAATATCCTATCATACCATTTTCATTATGAAAATGACTGTTCGATCTGGACCATTTTCCAACCTGGAAAATGCCTTTCCGTCAAAAATATCGAACCACTTTCCAGACTGGAAAGGAACTGCCCAACCTGGACTACTTTCCAAACTAGAAAATGACTACCCATGAATCAATAATATGTATCAGTGCTCCCTCCCAACATGGGGAGCCATCTATTCTGTTTCAGATAAGGGAGTTATCTCCATGAGCCCCATCTTGTCTCGTAAGTACACAAACCTTATCTTGGACAAAGGCTTTGTCAGAATATCTGCTACTTGCTCATCTATGGATAGATATTAGAGTTTCACTTCTCCTTCCTAGATTTATAATGAATAAATTAGTATTTTATCTCAATGTGTTTCGACCGGTCATGAAACACTGGGTGTTTTGATATCCTTATACAACTTTTATTGTCACAATATGTTATGGTCGAATCTGGTACCTGATCAAATAATCCAAAAATCAACTTCCTCAACCATACTTCTTTGGTACATGCCTCAGATGCTACAATATATTATTCTTCTGCTGTACTGAGTGCAACAAAATTTTGTTTCTTGTTGGCCCATGATATCATAGTAGATCCCAAACTGAAACACATCCCTAAAGTACTTCTTTTGTCTTCTGCACTCCTTGCCCAATATGAATCTATGAATCCATGAAGTTGTATATCACTGCATGAGGTGTATCTTAAACCATATTTTAGCATCCCATGAATATATCTTAGAACATGCTTTGCAGCTATCCAATGCTCATGTCTGGGTTCTACCTGGAACTGGCTTAAGGTGTTTACAACAAAGAAAATATTTGGTCGAGTATTTACTAGATACATCAACAACCCAATCAATTGATGATATAGGGACGGATCTACTAGATCAGAATCTAAGTCTCTTACTTTTCTTATATCCGTGGTCATAGAATGGGCCATGGATTTGCAATCCATCATTCCAAATTTTTCAAGATTCTTCACTGCATATTTTCCTTTTCCAAGGAAGATTTCACCACGCTTCAACCATACTTCTAGTCCCATGTAATAGTGCATGAGACCAAGATATTTCATATCCAACTCATAATATAGTTCCTTCTTACACTAGGTGATGAGAGACTCTACACCTATCAATAATAAGTCGTCCACATGTAGCAGTAGAATCACATGTGCATTGTTCACAACCTTGTAGTAGAGATTTGGATCTGCATGACTCTTAAAGAAACCAAGTCTTATTAAGTAACTGTTTATTCTGGCATACCAAGCTCTTAGAGATTGCTTCAGTCCATACATGGCTTTCTTTAATCTGCAAACATGGGTGTCATTGGAATGTACTTCAAAACCATGAGGTTGTTCAATGTATACTTCTTCTTCAATTTCTCCATTGAGAAAAGTTGTCTTTACATCCATCTAATGTAGACTCCATCCCATGGAATCAACAAGAGACATAATGGCTCTAATAGAAGTATATCTGGATACATGAGCAAAGGTTTCATCATAATCTTTTCCATCCTTCTGGGATAACCCTCTAGCTATGAACCTTGCATTGTATTTTTCTATGCTTCCGTCTACTGCATGTTTGATCTTATAGACCCATTTTGAAGTTACCACTGATTTTTCCTTGGGTGTAGGCACAGTTCCCCACACGTCATTTTTCATGATAGACTGGAGTTCTTCTTTCATGGCTTCTTTCTACTATTTCTTCTGAGCTGCTTCTTCAAATGTGGTGGGTTCTTCATTTATAATCTTTGTCATACATGTTGCATAGCTGGAGAATATTTTGGTATTTTTTCTTTCTTTGAAGGTGACACTTGGAGCTTTGAGTCTTTCTACTTCTTGTAGAGTAGCTTCAAGCTAAGTTGTATGTCTTTTAGTTTTGGGTACAATGAATTTTTCAATAGGTTCACATGGTTTCATTAGATGATCAAGTTGTTCAGGTTCTTCATTCTGACTTTCTGGAAGATATGTGATTTCTTCTTTAGGATCTTCATATTATTATTCTTCCATGGATTCTTCTATAGATTTATTGAAAGTCATCTTCTCATTGAAGGTTACGTCTCTGTTGACTTCAATCTTATTTTGTTCTGGAATATAGATTATGTAGGATTTGTATGATTCACTGTATCCAACAAAAATTCCCTTCTTTCCCGAGGGTTCTAGTTTCTTCCTTTTATCCTTGGGGATATGAATGTAAATAGGGAACCCAAAGATTCTTAAGTGTTCCACATTGGATTTATTTCATGTGAAGGCTTCTTTTGGAGTCATATCCTTCAATATGTGGCGGGGAATTATGTTCTAAGCATATATTTCTATCATGGTTGCTTCTCCCCATAAATACATGGATAAACCTTGATCGTTCATTACTTCCTTCACGATTTCCTTGATGGATCTATTATTCCTTTTTGCTACACCATTTTGTTGAGGATTATGAGGAATGATTAGCTCCCTCCTATTCCCTGTTGTTTTGAAAAAGGAAAAAAATTATTTGGATGTTTATTCTCCTCCATTATCTGTTCTCAAAGTATTGATTTTCTTGCTTGCGCCATTTTATATTTCTTCTTTGAATTCTTGAAACTTGTTGAAAACTTCATCCTTTGTTTTCAAGAGATATAACCGCGTCTTTCTTGAGTAATAATCTATGAAGATTACATAATAAAGAGAACCTCCTATAGATTTGACTGGAATCAGACTGCAAACATATGAATGTATTAGATCTAAGATTTCCTTAGATCTATTATTGCTTCTTGAGAATGGCTTCTTAACATTTTTATCAAGATCACATCCTCTGCAAATTCCTTCATGTGTAGATTGTAGTTCTGGTATTCCTTCAACCATTTTCTCAAGGAAAGGTAATTCTTGATAGTTAATATGAGCATACCTTCTATGCCAAAGTTCACTGGGGTCGACTTCATCATGTATAAGAGCTTCATCATTACATTCTAGTAGTTTGTATAATCTTCCTTCATGAGTTCCAATAACTCTAGAATTCTATATGTTGGAGTCTCTAGACCAAGATAGTACTTCACCATCTACAAAGGTTATTGTATTTCCTTTGTCTTCTAGGAAAGATATGGATACAATGTTCTTTTCTAATATAGGTACATATAATACATTACTAAAATGAACATTGTTACCTTATTTCAATTTGATGGAGGCTTAGCCAATTCCTTTGATTGGATAGGTGTTCTTGTCTCCAAGTTATACCTTGTAGGATGTCTTCTTTTCATTCAGATTGGAGAGTTTGACCTAGTTTCATGTCATATGCCTGGAAGCCACACTGTCATTTATCCACATGTCATATTCAAGAGTTCTTGTAAGAGATTAATATTGTAGATGATCATTCATGATTTCTGTTGACTGATAGATGGTCAAAATGTGACTTTGACTGGTCAAAGGTTGAATTTGACCCAAAATATTAACCTTGACATTTTTTCCTTCTGAGAGTGCCAATAGGTGCATTGGAATAAGGAACACTAGAATATCCTCTCCTTGAGTAAGTTGTTCCATCATAAGGTGTTGGGCAAGAGGTTTTAGGGTTTGTAACTGCACCTGCTACTAACCCTAGTGACAATGCTTCAGTAACTGAACTTGCTAGAAACCCTAGTGGAATTTCTTCAATGAGCTTGATAATATTATGGCTTAGATTTCTTCTAGTGGTTAGACTATCTGAAGTAGGTTTGGGCCCATAACCTATTAATAAAGTGGGTGTGCTTGTTTAACCATAGACAATATAACAAAATTGTCACCCAACCATAGGCACAAGGGACACCCCTGATAAACTTAACCTTGATAGAGGGAATAATTTAGGTAGCAAATAAATAGCCAACCAAGGCTTGTGCACCAAGCAAAGATAACCAAAGACCAAGCAAATATTTCAAGGAAGAAACTGAAATACAAGTTGCAGTAGCTTCAACTCCTCTCCAAACTTGTGTGCAACTGGTCTTATGTAGTTGTGAGTGAGTGGGTAAGAAATGAGCTCTAGCACCCTCTATTTATACTGCTCCTTCTTAGCTATCTAGGTCAAACTCTCTTCCTAAGGGATAAAAACTCAATATTAATTATTCTCTTTAGCTGAATTGTCTTCTAAGGTTATTGTCCAAGGCTTTAGGGTTTCTCTTGCTTCTTGGAATATTATAGTCTCATCAAATGTAACAAGTGGAGGTTAATACCTCCAGCATCTACCATAATATCAACACATAATACATGGATCCACCAAGTGAAGGCACTGAAATAGGGAAAAATACATCACTATGAACCAACTCTAGAATCCTCGTTGCCCTTTTTTTCTCCATATGGGAACCTCACATGATTTGTTTTTCATATATCCAATGTTCAAAAAATTTGACTTCTAAATTACATTCAGGAAAGTCATCGACCATACATTTGTTATGCATAGATCAAAGTCCTTTTTCTCCAATGTATCTCATCCTCTCATGCCATTACATGGTTGGGTTGAATTTATGATTACTTGTCGAGTTAGTTTGAATCGACTTAGCCTGAGTCGAGTCAACTTCAGAAACAACAATTCTATTGCATCCAATCGAGTCGACACTCCCTAGTAACTGGTATAGGGTTCCAATATGAACTCCTTTTATTAATACCATCGCATCTCTGACAATATTTCATGAATCCTTTTGAAATAGAGTGTGCACCCCTGCATCACTTATATACCTAACATATATCGGGTTTCTTTCAAAACCCATAATGTGTAGCACATATGGAAGGGTTCTAATCCTCACATCCTGCAGTATTAGTCAAACTCATCCTTGCCCGACAATTTTGGTTGTCGAGCTGTCCCCCAAGAACAACTTTCCTCCTTCATATTGTTCATATTCGCATAACCGTTCTCTATGTTGTGTCATATGATAGCATGCTCCTGTTTCGATCAACCAAACATTTTGATCCGACTATGTATTGTTCGATGCCTAGTACACATTGCCTCCCTTATATGGAGTCATATTTCTCTCAGTCGACTGCTTCTCGTCGGATCCTGTACTCATTTCCATTTCTTTCAACTTTCAGTCCCTTTTGTAATTCCCAAATTTACTGCATTTCCAAAATCTTCTTGTCATCTGAACATGGGATTTATATCTACCCTTAGACTTAAACTTTATACTAGAGAATTTTCCTTTATCTCTATCAACCAATCGACCTCTCACCACTAATTCATATTTGGTCTATCCTTCCATGTTCTTCCTTCTCATTTATTATGAAATTAGAGATGAAACCATGTCTTCTAGCGTTATTGTGGTTGTATTACTCCCTATAGTCATGGCTAAGCTCTCCCAGGAGTCTGGAAAAGAACATAATAGGATAACACATTTCTCCTCCTCGATGATTTTAATATACACATAAGATAACTTGCTTAAAATTGTATTAAACATATTTAAATGCTCAGTCACTGAACTTCCCTCACTCATCCTCAAAAGATACATTTTCTTTATGAGAAACAACTTATTTTCCAGGGATTTCAATTGGTACAAGATTCCCAAATTGTCCCATAGTTTCTTGGTTGAATATTCACTTAAGACATTCAACAGTACCGAATATGCAAGACAATGTCGAATCATACTCCTTTCTCTTCTCTTGATTTTTTCCCATTATTCTGTCAACATACTTGTTGGCACGATACCTGGACATACTTTTTTTCATTGTTCTCAATCTACAAGGAGATATTCAATTTTAAGTTTCCAAAGCTCAAAATTATGGCCATGGAATTTTTAGATCTCTATTCTGGAACTTCTAGCCATTCTTTAACATAATAATTAAAGACTTATGACTTACAACTCTTACTGAACCTATGGTTTAGCTCAGATCCAAGGTTGTTAAACCAAGCTATGATACCACATGTCAGGAAATGAATCTTTGTGTAGAACACTTCCACGCTAAACCTAGCAGAAGAGAGGAAGAAGGATTTAAACAAGAAAGTGAATGACAAATTAAACACACAATACACAAAGATTTTACCCTAGAAACCCAAATTGGGAAAACCAACATTCCTTGAGCGTTCATGAAATCAAAATGAATAGTATGAGATCAAATATATATTATTTGGTTTAGTGTAAATAGTTACACTATAAAAGTTTGAAAAAATATAAGTGAATTACTCTTTATCATGCACCTTCTTCCATTCATTTGGAATATGTCCCCTTCCCTTTTGTACTCATCCCATTGGTCATCCAAAACCATTTCTTCTGGTGTGTTTTCGATTTTATTGATGTACTCACTAGCATAATAGAACAACTTGTGTACTGTGTACCCCTTCACCATATTATTAAAGCTCAAAATATGACACCATTTTATTAAATCTCAAAATACCTCGATAATTTTTGTTAGAATGATTCCTGAAATCTCTATTAACGTACATTTTAAAGGATGCCTCCCTATCAAGGGTCTTAATGGAAGAAGAAGCCATTTTTAGAGTCCAACATTTCGATTTGGTCTCTTCCAAATCCAAGGTTTTATATGAGATATTTCCTTATGTATCAATGTTGGAAACAAACCCAACGAAACCCAGGCATAGACTACACGAAATAAAGGTCAACGAAAAATACTAATGCCAGAGATACTTAGAACTACTCCATTATGGAATATCTATCCCAAGCCCTGTGCGCTATCTCAACCTTAGAATTTCTCTAGAGCTATCCAACATAAAGGAGATAATTTATTTCTACTATAGGAGCTTTTGATCTCGTATAATCTTAATTAATAACATTTGATCTGCAAAACACGAAGCCTAGTCATGTGCACTACGTCGCTTTCCAAATTTAGGTTTTGTATCATAATACAAACATATTTAGCCTGATGGTAGTATATGGAAATGCATCATACTGCATCATTTACTTATCATGTTGGATAGATATTGACTCCCTTAATATCACTCCATCCCCCACCATGTTAAAATCCTTCAACATACATTTTTTTAGACCCCATGGAATTATCACCACATTCCTTATTAAATCAGGGAAAACAAGTTCATAGAGGTGGAAGTGATCAACACTCCTCTCAAATACAACCTTCTCTTAGGATTAAATTGGATGTATGCCTTGATATCTATGGTTTATGTGATCTTCCATGTCATTCATTTTCCTCACCGAGGTAAAATTGTGACTATTGACTAGTTGTCCTACTGTCAACCTGAGCTATCTACTTCATCAGGATCTAATGTTCCTTTGATAGATAATTACATGAGGGCCTACTAATGTGTGGGTGTTGGGATGTACCCTACATTGATGAGAATTTTCAACATTCCAATGCCCATAGCTTACATTGACTCTATTCCAATATGCGCGACCTCATCAATCACAACAATCCCCGTAACCAGGAATTGTTACTTCAAGAATTCCTATTTTGAGGACCCATGGGTTCTACCAGATCATTTTTTCTCGACAGGGGAAATTGCGCATGTGGGAATGGCCATGCCTTTTCAACAACAAATATTTCCTATCAGGACATTTGAGAGACCTCAATAGACATTGATGTTATTTCTCCTTCAAGGGAGGAACTAGATTAGATTATCTTGCCCATTTTTGGCCTCTGACTATACCATGGATCCCTTGGACTTGGATTTTATTTCTAATGAATCCATCCTTGAGGCCATGACCGGTAAAGATAATCCATGGGAATATATGCACCATCACTCATATTTCCTTTCCGAATTGAGTAAAGTGGAGAGTGGAGATCTCAATATCACCATGCTTGGACATGATGATTGGTGTGAAAAGCCCCTAGAAATCCAATATGTATATGATGACGGGAAGGTGGAAAACATATTGAAAACCATACTGATCCAGATCTCCATAAATATTGATGCCATGGAAAATTTCTTTATTAGGGAAGAATGTTCTCCTAAAGAGATTCTGAATTATACTGCCCTACTCAAGGAATTGTGTGATATTTCCATTTGGACCTGCGAGGAAATGTCTAGAATTGACCCAAGGATTGTTGATAATGAGAATAGAATGTATGAGAATGTGAATCTTATTCACTACTCAAGCCTAGAAAGGTGATTGTGATCAACTCAAAGGTAGAAATGTTGCTCAAAGATGGCTTCATTTACCCAATTCACTTAACCGAGTAGGTTCTCAAAGTGGAAGTCGTGAAAAACATATGACATAGCCTGTTGGGTGGCCCTAGAAGATTAATAATATATTACAAAAGAGAAAAGGAGGTATATTCAAGAGGTTGGAAGTGGGTTGTTAGAGAGTTTTCTATATAGGTACTTTAGCTAGAAGCAAGTTTTTGTCTTTCCAAAGATTTGTGAATCAATCTTCTTAAATTTCTCCTTAATATTATTTTTTGTGAAACTCAATATTCTTCCATACACTCCCCATGACATTTTAGGTCCATAGGAGAAAAATCCTTGCTTGTAAAAAGTAGATGCAATTTATTTAATTTTATGTAATTGTAATTGAAATATTATTGAGGTTATTTCATCCCTCTTGTTCAAACATTTTTAAGATTATTTCATCTGGGATATTACTATTAATTTCTCCCACAAAGAACTATTTTAGTGCATTACATTAGTGATTTTTCATATTTTGAGTCTAAAGCATGCTATTTCAAATGTATCCTCCATCAAAATAGTTTTTGAGTTGTAATGAAGTGATCATCTAAAGTTCTTTGATGACCTGTCCATTTTACTTTTCTTTCATCCTATAAAGTCATAGTTGATTCTAGGTTTACACAATTTTAAAAGGAGGGAAAAATATATGTCAAAAGAAAACTCTGTACAAATCTCTTTCAGTTATATTTTTTTACTTTTATTTCCATGAATAAAATGATGTGATTCATGAATAAATATACTAAATGAGATCTTTGTTGGAACATATTTTGGGGTTTGCTATTTATTACTCACCCATTTCATTCATCTATATCCATACAAAGAATCTTCCAATATATCAAAGAGAAGAACCACCTCTGTAAAAATGAGGAGAGTCTTTCTTGTTCCCCACAATATTTTCTCTCAAAAGTTGGTCATTTTCTCTTGACATAAAAAATGATCAAATGTTTTGGTGACCATATTGGGGAGAACAAAAGGCTAGTTTTGCCGACTAGAAAGAATTGAATGGCTCAAATATGTCCAAATCAGCCTCAAGTACAAATTGGACTTGAGACTAAAGAAGTGTTCTACATTAGATGTATAATTTAAGGACAACAAGAAGTAAAGAAGATCTTGAAAGAACTTGGCAAGCCCTTGTCTATGAAGAAGAAATTGCAGAGGTTCGAAGAAAAATAAGACATCAATATGTATTTGAGAGATGGAACTTTACAAATGATTTTTGACAATAATAAAATGAATGATTTTTGAAAATCAAAGTTCAGAGTCAATGGTAGAGAGAGAAGAGAAAAGAAATGAAGGAAAAATAATTCCAAGAAGAAGGGTAAGATATAGTCCTTTGAATTTGCATGGAGAGCGACATCAAATGCCTCCTCTTCCTCAAGGTGTTCTTCTTCTTTTTTTTGGAGATGGGATTATGGATCTAGAAAAGCATTTGGATCAATTCCTTATCATTTGTGACATCTATTTTACTGAGCATGATGATGTGATGGTGAGACCTTTTCTCCAAACATTAGTTGGTCCAACCTATGACTGGTACCTTTCTCTTCTAGTCCAGAAAACATAATCGATTATTTTGATGACATGGTAGATGTATTCATGACACATTTTTCTATGCCTATAGCATATCATACTCTCTTCACACAATTTACTCAGATTCATCTCCAAAAGATTGAAAGAATCAAATATTTTAATTCAAGATTTTTTGAGACTCTTCATTGAATTCCGCATTATCAACACTCAAATGATCCAATCAATTTTGGATTTTATATGAATTTAATGACTTCAAATGAAAAATATACAATAAGAGCATAAAAATCACAACTTTGGAAGAAGCAATGAGAAGAGCGATTGAAATGCAAGATTTCATGATAGAAAGTGAAGTTGATCCTAAAATCATTCTTGGTAAAGTTCAAAGGCAGATGATAGATTTATCATTTTCATCTCAAGTTCTATCTAATTCTAGAGTATTTAAAGAGCGAGGGATTGGAATATGAATCTTTCAAGAGAAACTATCGAATGTAACCAATATCTCTGAAGACACTCAGAAGACCTATCAAGGCATTCATATTTCCCAGTTAAAAGAATAATTAACCAAATGCAAAAGGAAATAGATCAGTTAAAGAGACACGATGATCAAAGTCCAAGGTAGGAATATCAAAATCCTCTTTTTCCTACACATGGCCTCATAAATTATCCACAAAGAAATCAAAATCTCAATGATCAATCCCCTAGGACAAGGGCTCTTAGAGTTCAAAATCCAAATGTGGTGAGATTGAAAGAATATTTTGATCAAATTCCTGAGGAAGAGACTCAAAGTCTTGTTTTTCAAGAATATAATAATGAAACTTCTAGAGGCGTGCTAGAATCCATGGAAATGAATGTTGATTCATTATTATTTTCAAAAGGAGATTGGATCGAAGAAGATGAATGTAGAGATGAAGACCGACATTTTCAAGTCATAGTTGATTCTGGGTTCACAAAATTTTAAAAGGAAGGAAAAATATCCGTCGAAAGAAAACTCTGTACAAATATCTTTCAGTTATATTTTTTTACTTTTATTTCCATGAATAAAATGACGTGATTAATGAATAAATATACTAAATGAGATATTTGTTGGAATATATTTTGGGGTTTTCTCATTAGTACTCACCCATTGCATTCATCTATATACATACAATGAATCTTCTAATATATCAAGAGAGAAGAACCACCTCTATAAAAATGAGGAGAGTCTTTCTTGTTCCCCACAATATTTTCTCTCAAATGTTGGTCATTTTCTCTTGACATAAAAAATGATCAACTTTTTTGGTGACCATATTGGGGAGAACAAAAGGCTAGTTTTGTAGACTAGAAAGAACTAAATGGCCCAAATAGGTCCAAATCAGCCTCAAGTACAAAATGGAATTGAGACTAAAGAAGTGTTCTACATTAGATGTATAATGTAAGGACAATAAGAAATAAAGAAGAGCTTGAAAGAACTTGGCAAGCCCTTGTCTATGAAGAAGAAATTGCACAGGTTCGAAGAAAAATAAGACATCAATAAATATTTGAGAGATGGAACTTTACAAATGATTTTTGACAATAATAAAATGAGTGATTTTTGAAAATCAAAGTTCAGAGTCAATGATAGAGAGAGAAGAGAAAAGAAATGAAGGACAAATAATTCCAAGAATAAGGGTAAGATCTAGTCCTTTGAATTTGCACGGAGAGCGACATCAAATGCATACTCTTCCTCAAGGTGTTATTCCTATTGTTTTTGGAGATGGGATCATGGATCTCGAAAATCATTTGGATCAATTCCTTATCATTTGTGACATCTATTTTACTAATCATGATGATGTGATGGTGAGACGTTTTCTCCAAACATTAGTTGGTCCAGCCTATGACTGGTACCTTTCTCTTCTAGTCCAGAAAACATAATTGATTATTTTGATGATGTGGTAGATGTATTCATGAAAAAAAATTCTCTACCTATATCATATCATACTCTCTTGACACAATTTACTCAGATTCATCTCCAAAATATTGAAAGAATCAAAGATTTTAATTCAATATTTTTCGAGATCTTCATCGAATTCCACATTATCAACACTCAAATGATCCAATTAATTTTGGATTTTATATGAATTTAATGACTTCAAATGGAAAATATACAATAAGAGCATAAAAATCACAACTTTGGAAGAATCAATGAGAAGAGCGATTGAAATGAAAGATTTCATGAGAGAAAGTGAAGTTGATCCTGAAATCATTCTTGGTAAAGTTCAAAGGCAGATGATAGATTTATCATTTTCATCTCAAGTTCTATATACTTATAGAGTAGTTGAAGAGCGAGGGTTTGGAATATGAATCTTTCAAGAGAAACTACCGAATGTAACCAATATCTCTGAAGACACTCAGAAGACCTGTCAAGTCACTCATATTTCCTAGTTAAAAAGAATCATTAACCAAATACAAAAGGAAATAAATCAGTTAAAGAGAAACGATGATCAAAGTCCAAGGCAAGAATATCAAAATCCTCTTTTTCCTACACATGGCCTCATAAATTATCCACAAAGAAATCAAAATCTCAATGATCAAGCCCCTAGGACAAGGGCTCTCAAAGTTCAAAATCCAAATGTGGTGATATTGAAATAATATTTTGATCAAAGTCCCGAGGAAGGGAATCAAAGTCTTGTTTTTCGAGAATATAATAATGAAACTGCTAGAGGTGTGCTAGAATCTATGGAAATGGATGTTGATTCATTATTATTTTCAAAAGGATATTGGATCGAAGAAGACGAATATAGATATGAAGACCGACATTTTCAAGAAAACATTGTCTAGACTAGATCCGAAGAAAAAGATTCAAATATTTCTAAAATCCAAAAAAACTAACAAGGATTTTTATATCAGAAATCGTTCCTCCTCAAAGAAGTGCTAGACATGTAACCTATGCTCCAGAAAAAGAAAATGAAGTAAAAGATTCAGAAAAAATGAATTATAATGTTGTTGATGATATGAAGTTGCAAATAAAATTTCCATTCTTGGAAATACCACAAAAGAAAAATATTGGTGTGTTCAAAAGGAAAGAAATGGAAGCAATGGAAAGTTTCATTGATGTAATATTTGAAATAAGCAAGTGCCTTTCATTCATATGATCGTGGATGATGTATTTTGTTGGTTTGTTTTCAAAAATTGATGTTTGAGAATAAGATTCAAAGATGGTTATTAATCAAGTCTAGAACGTGGCCAATGAAACGACATTCTCAATCATGGTTGGGAGTAATCAAATGAGTTGATTATGTACATGGTTACATTGGAAATGTTCTTACACTTGAGAGTAACCTTTTTCTCCAAGTAGCATAGGGTGGGTAGGTTGTATCATGTATATAATATTTTTATTTCATTGAATTTTTCCGATAAGCATTTGCTGGATCAAGATAGTGTATAGGGATGACTCCATATCCTAATGGACCAGGATTCTCGATTCTTAGTAACCCACATGGGGTCACTGTCCCACAATTGGAGCCAGATGTTGATGTGTTTTCACCCATCAAATAGAGACCATTTATTTTTTGAACATGGAAAGTTCCAAATAATCTTGAACTGTTTATCGTGAATACCCAACAAGTTTCCAATCAACTTCAGTTTTCCAATTATTCATCATGAAAGTTTAACATGGATATTTTCTCTTTTGAAAAAAAGAGAAGAAAATAAAATACAAAAAAATAAGAAAATATCTTTTGTCCATATTATCATTGAATAGCCCCATGTCTCAGCTTCATCCAATAGCTTAAAAAATTTAAAACAAATCTCATATGCCCAAGATATGCCATTTTTCTCACACATTCTCCTGCCCCATACTTTGCCAGTTTTATTTTTCCTTATTCTCCACTCTCCATACTTAGTCATATTTTCTCATTTTCCTTCCTCAACAAAGTTACCAACTTAATGAAAACTCTCCATAGTTCTCTTTTTTTAAGAGTGGTTATTTTAACCCTATTTAAAAATGTGGTGCTACTAATAGCACCATTTTTTCAGGAGGTGGTTAAAACACTAATACATACAGGGTCAAAATTTGACAAAATATTATGATGGTATGAGTTAAATTAATTGTACCATCGCAAATTAATACTATTTCAATCATTTTTGTTTGGCACGCCCTGATGTTCGTCATAATTTTGATGCACATATCACTATGTTGCTATCATGATGTCAGGGAGTTATATTTTGACAAAAGTCTCACTTCTTGTCACCAAGGTATGGTCGTTGATATAAAAGAAAAAATTTGATCTTTCGTCGATATATAGATGAGAGTTCATGAAGAAATTGAGCATAAGAATATTAATACAAGAATATTGGCGGAAAAGGCCTCAAGCCATAATTCTCAACATTGTATTCATATTAATGATACAAATATACAATACAATAATGAAACCACCTCAATTGTTCTCACATATACACCTCATCAGGGGATAAGGTAGAAGGAGACAATATAGGAATCTAGACACATACTTAGGATAAAAACTATATCTGATCATGTGAAATATACAAAGATGGTATACTAAGACTTAATGATTGTATATGAGAAAGAGGCTAACATTCCCCCCCTCAATCATAAGTCTAAACAACAATACCAACAAAGCTGGTGCATAAGTTGGTATATCTTCATGTCTTCATGTTGAAACTCCTGAGTTGAGTCACAATGAAGAACTGCCCGAAAAACCGCCAATCTGGATGCTAAATTTGTTCATCTGAAATGAACTGGAAGAGAGATATGGAAGTGAATAACTGCAATTTCTGAACATTCCCTGATTGCTTGACAATTCTATCATTTTTCCAAGTATTTTAGCTAGAATAATTTGATGTCTTCTGCTAATTGGTGAACATGTAGTATCACCACTCTACTAGCAGTGTATCACTGAAGTTCTCTCTGAATCTGTGGTTTGGGATGACCATTAACCAATTGATACCATGTATCTAATGGTTTTTGGATGACCAATAACCAATCTTGACACTTTTAGGTGTCCAAAAACATCCCAATGTATCATGTGTATGATTCAATTGCAAGTCATTGAATCATAATTCTGCCAAAGTCTGTCATCTACAAACCACAATTTCCCATTTGGAAAATTTCATGCCCATCTGGCATACTTGACATTTGTTGTTGTCGAAACTTTCATGCCCATCTGGAATACATGATGTTTGTTGTTGTCGAAAATTTTTGTCAGACAACCATCTTCAATTCCATCATCAATTCCCCCCTTTGTCAAATGAAAGGAGAGACCATAAGTGGTTTCATGAACCATCATCACCGGAATTTTGAATTCCCCCCCTTAAAGTGTATGAGAGTTTTATCATTGTACTCCCTCCTTCTATGCTCAAGAGAGTACCATACTTGTTCCATTTGAGTACAACACAAAGTGGGCATGTAGAAAAAACCACATGTTATCTCATCCCGTGAGGGCCATGCTCGAAAGCTATGCCATAAGGGGACCACTTATGTGAGGTACAAAAAAACGTTATGTGCTACAATATTGGTCTTTACTCGAGATTGAATTCTACGGTAAGACTTATATAATTGATTGGTTGTTGATGACCATTGCCAAGGATCAATCCACTCATAGTGAATTTTCAATCTTGCAGGTTTCTTCAGGGTTGAACATTTGTCTAAAGAATGGTTATGCTTGCCACAATGTCAAAACACTAATTCTCCTTGTGACCAACTCGATTACAATGTTGGCACTTATCATTCTGATGCTAAACTTGAACAAGTGAAGTTGAAGCTTCTTGAAGGAATCCATCACTTTGGAACTTGATTGGTCTAGAATAATCAGGAATATGAAAGGTAACTTCCTTGTCATATCCAAGTCCTATTCTATTATTGTTGTAGATGATTTCTTCCCAAGGTCTGATGATGGGCTTGGAAAGAGTATTCTAAACCTGTTGTTTTGGAATCTGTGGAAGTGGATTTACTACATGTTGTTGCAGCATTGAAAGGTTTTCTTCACTGAAGTCAAAAGAAAACTCTTGAAATGTAGGTTCATAAATAGATTCAACTTCATCTGAAACTGATTATGAAGTTGTATCATTGTATTTTTCCTTCACTGAATGTTGATTAAAAACATCATCATCATCATCATAATCATCATCATCATCATCATCATCATCATCATCATCATCATCATCATCATCATCATCATCATCATAGAGAGGGTTGTGTTGAACAAAAACTAGTTCAGAACACTTCACTCGATGATGATTTTTGAGATCTATCAACTCATCATTCAATAGTTGGGATTGAGATTGAATAAGTCTAACTTTAGCTTGCGTCACTTGCAAACAAGTTAGCAATGATTGAAAATTTTCTTTGTTCAATTTCACTGTGTTGTCTTTAGTGGTGTTTATTAGAGTGTTCAGTAACTCTAATAATTCGAGACTTCGAGCCATTTTCAAAAAACTAAAAGAGGTCTCCTTGTGCAGGTAGATCCTTATTACAATTTTGACTCAATAGAATAAGGATTATCTGCAACTCACTCGCTTGAATCGCTCGCTTGAACTTCACACTTGCTTGAAATTGCTTCTAGGAAGTTGAGGATATCGGCTACCACTGGAAATGCATCCCAAAGTATTACAATGATTTGAGTTAAACTACTCAACCTTGTCACTTTCGACTCAAAATTGCAATGACTTGGGAATAGAATGATACAAGCAAGTTGTGGGTGTTGGGTTCAACCAAAAATGCACCTTATGAAAAATTCAATTCAACTCAATTTGTTTTGATTTGACACTTACAAAAACTATTGCAAGTAGTAAATGATCTGCAAATTTATATGCTTAACAATTCTTCATTTACTTGATTTTCCCTTTGATTTCAATGATTGATGTAGAATCGTTGTTGAATGTTGATGTTGACAATTAAAATGCTTGAATGTTCTTCACGGCTACTTGATTGCAGGTGCTTTGATTTCATGTGCTTGATTGTATGTGCATTAATGGTATTAATCATGTGCATTGATTTCATTAAACTTCTTTTTACTCCATGTGTGTGAGGTAATGTCAAAACTAGACATAAATTAGCTCATAGAACAACCATGAAAAAATCACCATCTCAAACAATGACAGTTGTCCGTAAACCCCCTTATTCAATTTCAAGCCAGGTCTAGGATGAGGGCGAACACCAAGAAAAATGATTTTATTAAGATATCATCTTTGCAACCACAATGATGCACTCATAATTTACAATGCAATTCAACTTATATTTGATTCTTACAAAGTTGAATTGATCTTCAAATTTCTCCCTATAAAATTTTGAAAAATCAAACAAGAGTTCTCACCAATGAAAATTTGACCACTCAAGATATCTTTTAAATTTCAAAGCACACAAAGCCCCCTTGTCACTGTCACTATGCTCATTCTCATTTACTAATAGAAAACATATTAAATTCACTCACCTTAATGATGAAAAGGTTTAAATTTCTTTTTAACTCCACCTTTATCAATTTTATTCAAAAGTGAAAATATCATAAAGTAATACTTCTAATTAGTGTTAGAAGTTTGACTTTAAAAATGCTCTATGCTTTTCCCAATTCTTTTTGAAAAGAGGTTTGGAATAAAATACTTAAACATGCATCTCTCTATTGACTACAATCCACATTTTCTTCCATATACCGACTAAAATTCACACGCTTGTTAATATACCAACGACATAGTGCTTTGACCTAGTTAGATTTGATGTGCTCAACGATCGTCGAAATTTTGAACGTTAGTCAATATACCGACGACGTTTACAAGTCTTTAAAAAAACAAACAACATTTTGGAAGTGCCCAATGGTCATTGACTTACTCAGGTTTGACGTGGTCAACTATCGTCGAAAGTTCGACAGTAGTTAGAGATTTCGAAAATTTAGTTGTAGGTGATTTATCTATAAAAACTTAATCGACTTTTCATTATTCAACGCATGTAATACTCTCTTTTCTATGACCTGCACCTTATTTCACATAGAATTCTTGATTTATATAGCTTAGATTTTGGACGTACTCTGAAGGTTAAATTAATTTTTTTTAATATCTCTTTGTCTCATTTTAAATACTCATGACATAATTGGCCAGCTTAGGCCAACCAACTATTTTTGTGGGGACAAAAGATTAATTTCTCTAGGAAATAGGTATGAACATGTCTAGTCAATTGCTTGTATTGGCCTAGTTCTCTTTTATAATTGTTTAATGATTTACTTATTTTCTTATAGTGAAGCTTTGATGCTTATGTGGTAAAAATGTACATATATATATTTTTAATTTTGAACTCTTGAGTAATTATTGACTAGTACTCTTATAAAAATTTAGTAAATCAATTACGACAATGACTTTATTAACTCTAGACATAAAAATGGGGTCAATATTCAATGACATTTGTACTATAATAAAATATTCATATATTGAACTATTATTGCAACTATAGTGATTTTTTTTGTAATAGGAATCTCAATGCCAAATAATAATAACAACATTACGCATCATGAAGAAAATGAAAGGAAGATTGCTAGGTTAAAGGCGACATTGGAGGCAAAGGAAAATGTGAAACTTGAATGTTGGGTTAAGACACATTGTTGGAAATATGGGCACATTGAAGGGGGGTTCTCATATTGTCCCATGGTAAGTTATTCAATATTAGTATATATTGTATTCTTTGTATTGATTGTATTTATAAAATTTTCTTTTGTTTTAATATTTTTTATATACACTAATTTTATTTATTAATTTTTATAATTATAAAGAAAAATCCTCCTAGTTGTCTGTCACCAAAGAAATATGCAGTGCCCAATAGTAGTAGAAATATTGTTGTACAAGTTGAGGAATATGGTCATATAGATATTGAATATCATCATGATCAAGTTAATTCTATACAATTAGAAGATGACACCAATAATACTGTTGAGTGAGATGATGGGACAAATAGATTGATCTAGGACATATTTGCTCCTATCAATGAGGATGACAACTTTGATGATATTCAGGATATAGCTTTGCTTGAGAAGGAACGACAACCCCTTTATGAAGGCTCAAGAATAAATGTTCTGATAGCTATAATGTTGTTGGTTAACTTGAAGGTATTGAATGGTTTGCAAAACACTTGTATCACATAGATCTTAAGGTACATAACGATATATTTTGTCACATCTATGTAAAGGTCGAAATTATTTTTCTCTTTTTTAAGTGTCAATTAATGTGTAATAAATTAAGGATACTATATTTATGATTGCTATTATTTACATTAACTAGTTATTTTTTATGTTGTAGATTGTTAGGTGAATTTTTCTTACCACCATCAAATAATTTACCTTGCACATACCGAGAGTTATTTTCCATTATGAAAGATATTGGAATTGAGTATGAGGCTATTGATGCATGTCATAATGATCATATTATATATTATGGACAATATGCATCGGAAACAAAATTCCCACAATGTCAAATCAATAGATATCAAATTGATGAAGCAACAAAAAAGGTGCCTCACAAGGTTCTTCATCATATTTCGATAATTCCATGTTTGTAGGGATTGTTCAAGTGTGAAAGCATAGCAAACTTTATGGATTACCATGCATGGCACAAAAGTGAAGATCGTTTTCTCCGAATGCCTGTGTATGCTTCTGCATTTATGTACATCGAAGAAATATGGCCTATTTTTAAAGAAGATCCTTGTAATGTTTGGCTTTCATTGGCAGCTCATGATGGTGTCAATCCATTTGGTGAGATCAGTTCTATTTACTCAGTGTGAAATATTTTTGTTATAAACAATAACCTTCCTCCTTGGATGTCAATAAAGAGGGAGAACACAACATTGGAAATGATTGTTCCAGGTATTTGTTTTACAATATTTGTTTGAACATAGCACCATTTCATTTGTACTCTTATTCATTATTAATGAATTATTTCTTATACATAAACAAGGTATTAATTACATGTACTTTCAACCAATTAGGTAAGTACCAAGTCAAATATATGAATGTATGTATTGAGCCTCTCGTCGATGAGATACTAAAGTTATGGGCTGGAATCACTATGTACGACATGTCTAGGCCAATAGGGAAAAAAAAAATTCAATTCCATGGAATAATTACATGGACAATTCATGATGCCCCAGGGATAACACATTTTTTTGGTATGTAATGTCACACTACTACACTTTAATAATACATATTTTTATGAAAATATTATGCATGTTTCTAATATTAATTCCTTGTTATATAACTGATATTATCTATCATGTTATTAATCCATATCTTACAGGTCTTCGAACAAAGGGTAAATTTGCATGTCAAGTTTGTGGTCCTAGGATGGAATCTCATCATTCAAGAAGTTTGGGAAATGAGGTGTTTTATGAGTATAAACATTTCCTCTCTAAGAACTATAGGTATTGAACTACTGAAAAATATCTTTTCAATGGGAAAGAAGAGACTGCAATAAAATAATGAAGAATGACACCTCACTATGGAAGTTGGCATATAATTGAAATTATCAAGGTAAACAATTCGACTGTGTATCACACAAAAATATTTTACAATTTTTATTTGTATTGAATTATGTTCACCATATATAACAATTATTGTTGTATAATTGATTCATTTATGTTTCATAAAGGTAGTCAATGCATTGTCGGGCATCTTGCACGAGGAATGAAAAATTACCCCGTAAAATTCAATAGGTTTCCCTATGATGAACAACTATGATTAGCTCATTTGTTTGATACAATGCATATCGGGAAGAATGTAACCAAAACATTGTGGAGAATCTTAGATGGAATGAATGACACATAAAAAATTGTCAAAATTTGTAGTGATATTCAAGAAGCAAATCATGCAATGCACGATTTGATTGATTCAATTAGAAATGTCAGAGACTAAAATCATCTTCCATGGTTATTTATAAAGTAGGAAAGCAATGTTTTAAAAGAGGCGATTTTGAAAATAAAATTTTCAATAGGATTCTCTTCAAACATAAAGAATATCTTAACGAAGAAAGGTGACTTTGGTGGGGTAAAAACTCATGACCGACATACCTTCATTAAGGTAATTATTGTGGTAGACTTCTATTTTGGTAATACTTATTTTTTGTATTTTAATTTTGTTTTCTTTTAAAAACAATGATGATTCTTTTTTTGTAATGACATTATGTTTTACCTCTATCTCTCCATGACAGCTTTGAAAACAACATAAAACAAGTTATATATGATTGGGAAAATATGCAAGGTAAGAAAAATGTTTGTTGCAGAACTTGTCATCATGTACTATTTTACTTGAATTAATGTATATACTTTGTTGTTGAAAGGTATGATTTTCTTGTATAGTCATGTTGTTGGATTACTGAGAGGGGGGGTGAATCGGTAATAGAGAAATTTAATCATTTTTAACCATATAATGCAAGTGTTATATCAATGTAGCATTATCATCCAATAATTGCAGAGTAAATAAACAATGAACAAATGAGCAATTATACACATACACAGTACACCAGTGTTTTTATGTGGAAACCCAAAGCGGGAGAAAACCAAATAATTATTTTTCTTATATGTCTTTAATAATTACATTCATTGGAAGCATCAAATTCCTTTGTTTTCTAGCTGCAACTAGAAGGAGGCTCCAACCCCCTAGTTTCTCAGGATACAACCTGAGGGAAGCTCCAACTCCCCAATTATGTGGATACAACCAAAAGGAGGCTACAACCCCCTATGTTCTCTGGCTACAACCTGAAGGTGGCTATAACCACATGTCATTTCCCTGTCCAACCACCCTAGCGTAGAAGTAGAATGATGGAACCACTGTCACACTATCACTGTGAGATATACCACTGTAACAACCTGTACCAATCAAACTGTAATCAACCTATACCATAAACAAGTGCATAAACCATGCAACAACCTATACCAAACAACTTGAAATTAACATGTACCATAAAAATGTGCATAAAGCATGCACCAACCTGTACCAAACAACCTGTAATCAACTTGTACCATAAACAAGTGCATCAACCATGCACCAACTTGTTCCTCAACCTATACCATCAACGAGTGCATCAACCATGCACCAAATATGTATCAATCATGCATCAAATACACATAAAATATGACTCATCAAGATGTACCAACATCATCAACTTTACACCTCATGTATGTGCCAACTCATCAAGTACTTGTCTCAACCATGTACCCAACATGTATCTCAACCAAAATCCCTCATCAATTTCATCATCCAAATATGATTTGTAACTCTATAATATACCTGGTGTATATGATCACATTCCTGCAAACCTTCTTTAACTTTAACAATAAGAGACTAACAGTTTCATCAAACTTTACTTTAGTCTCACATGACTAATTTTGGATTAGTCAAAAACCCTAACTTGCAATAATCATAACTATGTACCTGTAATGAATAAATATATGAAAATAGTACACAATGTTCTTCAGTGTCCTTTATACAATTTTTCCAGGTTTCACTACTTAGATCTTCTCAGAAAAGGAGTTATAGCAAAAATGGCATACATTATTGAATTATGTCTTATTCTAGAGGGTGAACTTGTAGAGTGTGCCCCGCACATAATATTTGTTGTATGGATCTGAAAATTGTACAAAGAATACTACAGACTTTACTATAACCAATACATTTGGTCTTACTGAATTTGGATATGTTATGAAGGCTTTATGACGCTTTTAACTAAAACACTTGTTTTAGACTAGTTTAAGGACTAGACACAAACCCTATTTTCCACAGAGTGTAACTCCAAAAATACAACGACCCATAAGCTTAAATTTGTATCACATCTACCTGGATATGTTTCCTCAACGAAATCCCAATTTCACAGTCTGAATCATTCTAGAAAAAAAGTTATTGCAAAAATGGTGGGATGACCTGTAAATAACATACCTTACAAAGCATCATCAAACGAATTTATCCTCCCTTGAATTTTGACCTTATTTACTTCACCTTCCCTCTAAAATTTGGCTTAGATATCCTTTGGTTACCTCAGTCACTTGTATATATTCAATATGCTCAAGTGTGATTAAAAATGAGAGACCCTTGCCTCTTATTAATACTTTCGTGTAGCTTCCTCAAGGAGTTACCTTCTAACTATCTTAACCCACTTTCCTTATTTTAGGGCTAACCCACTTCTAAACACTTGTACCCTTAGTAATTTCTCCATTAAATTTACTATTTAAATAATTTATTTTGTATCCACTTTGACTTATAGTGCACTCATCACTTCACTTTATTATTTAAATTACCTTCTAACCATCTTAACCCACTTTCCTTATTTTAGGGCTAACCCACTTCTAACCATCTTAACCAACTTTCCTTATTTAAATAATTTATTTTGTATCCACTTTGAATTATAGTACACTCATCACTTCACTTTATTTTTAAATAATTTCTTTTTGCAACCAATTTGACTACTTTGACCTTTTGGGGATTCTAGATGACTCATGAGGGTCCTCTAACTTCACATGGCCATAACTTTCTAACCGTGAGGAGTTATGTGATTTTCCACATACCACCATAAATGGCATGACATGCACTATCCATATAAAATAGTCTTACCTATAAATATATAAAAAATCATATAATTATCCATCAAAGAAACTTGGGTCCATTACCCAAACCATTGTGCTACCATAATTCTCTACCGGACTTTCTTCAAGGGTTGACATCAATGAAAACCAACCCAATTAATAAAAAATATCCCCCTTTGGAATTGATGGAAACACTTTGATGAAATACGGAATTCATGTCACTCATGCTCCCCCTTGTGACCATCGCTCCCTCTGGAACAATGCCTCTGTGCTCTTTCTCCAAGAATTTACCTTTTCATATGATAAATCTCTCCCCCTTTGTCATCAATGGAAAATGTATCTTTCCATCCATGGATACTGCCCCTAACTGAACTGTCCTTGGGGATACTCCCCCTGACTGAACTCTTCCTGAAACTGATCTCCCAACCTGAATTATCCTCTCTATGGTGCTTTCTTGTGTAAATCTAAGACATATAAGATAAGAATTAAAAAGCATTCATTTTGGAGTAGAAATTACTCCGAGTCTATGGAAAATATACTCAAAGGCTTCCCGTGGAAGTGGTTTTGTAAAGATGTCTGCCACTTGTTCTTTTGTGCCCACATACTCAACTATGATGTTCTTCTCTACAACCTGTTCCCATAAAAAGTGATACTTGATTGGAATGTTCTTCATCTTGGAGTGCATCATCGGGTTCTTTGAGATATTGTTGGTGCTTGTATTATTACAATAGATTGGAATGGGATCATCATACTCAACCTGTATATCTGTCGGAGTTTTTTTCATCTATAGAACCTGTGTACAACATGTTGCTACTGCAATATACTTTGCTTCGGTTGTATATAAGGATACTGATGATTGTTTCTTTCTTAGACATGATACTAAACACTGACCCAAGTAGAATGCCACTCCACTGGTGCTTCGTCGATCATCAATGCATCTTGCTCAATCTGCATCTGTGTAGGCAATAAGTGATAGATCCTTTCCTTTTGGATACCATAATCCAAACTCTTATGTTCTTTTGAGATATCTGAAAGTCCTCTTCACTATTAATACATGTGATTCCTTTGGTGTTGCTTGCAATCGTGCCACCTGTCTAACTTCTTTCATTACATCTAGTATGGATGTTGTCACATATAGTAAGATACCAATCATTGACCTGTATTGCCTTTGGTCTGTAAAAACATAGTTACCAACTTAATGAGAACTCTACAGAGTTCTCGTTTTTTGGGGGGTCAAGTTTTTTACCCTGTTTTTAAAAATGGTGCTACCGGTAGCACCCCCCTCCCTTTTTAGATGGTTTTTTGATATTTTAAATTTTTCGATCCATAATGTTTCCACATTGTTTTTTTAAATGCTTGTCTTTCATGTATTTTCAATTTTTTTCTAATTTTTTTTATTTTTATTTTTTATTCAACGATGTTTTTAGTAATTTTTCCATGCTCCTTTCAACCTTATAAATATTTTTTTCCATTTATTTTTTGAAATTATATTTTTTCATGTAATTTTGTCTCCTTAATTGATTTATTGTTCCATAATTTTAAAATGTAGTTAAAAACATCATTTATAACATATTGTTCATTGTTACTTCAATACATAGAAAATAATTGTACTAAAATAACACTATTTTTGAATATTTAGAAAACAAATATAATTA
>ML777683.1:2255602-2277500 GCA_009831015.1 Picea engelmannii | reverse complement strand
ATAAATTAAAAAAAAAAAAAAAGTTAATAAATAAACTTTAAAGTGATCATTTTGTATCCAATTTTGGGTTTTTTTTTGCATAGGGATCTATTGTCAAAACCACGGTTTCAATTACGTTGTAATTAGCCATAATTTTAACGTTTTCACTTTTTTCTTTTTTTAGTTAGCGTAACTTTTTTATTTAAGTGTTAATTTTAAGGTTTTTTTGAGCTACTGTATGAGTTTTGAAGGCCACGTTTGAAAAATGATGTAATTTGACCCTGTTTGAAAAAATGGTGATGCCAGTAGCACCACTTTTTCATTTGGGGGTTGATTTTCATGTTTTTTATGCAAAAATGTGGGTTTTTTAGGCTAGAGTTCTCGTTTTGAGGTCACGGTTCTCATTAAGTTGGTAACTATGTTTAAACTTTGAATCATCATCTTTGCTCAACTTGCAACTAGTTTGCATAGGAGTGGTAACTAGTTTGCAGTCTTCCATTCTGAACGTCTTTAACATTTCTCTAATATACTTAGTTTGAGAAATAAAAATTCCTTGGTTTCTTTGACGTATCTGAAGTCCCAGAAAGAAGGATAGTTCTCCAAGTAATGAAATTTCAAATTCATTGTGCATATCCTTTGCAAAATTCTGGCTTAACCTGTCATCAATACTTCCAAAAATAATATCATCAATATAAACTTCAATTAATAAAATACCATATCGAGTTACCTTGATGTGGAGGTTGTTGTCTGCACTTCCTTTTCTGAACCCTCCCTGCTGTAAATATTTATCCAGTCTAGAGTACCATGCTCTAGGAACAAATTGTTCAATGTAGACTTCTTCTTCAAGTTCCCCATTCAAAAAAGTTGATTTCACGTCCATCTCTGTCCATACTTTTCAAGACTTTGCTACACAAATATCCATAATTTTGACTTATATGTCACTCTACTATCATGAAGTACTACTAAAACTAATTAATCTATCATATTGTACTTCTGCTAACTGAATGCACTGAATCTATCTACTCAAATTCTGCAAGCGGCTCGAAGGATGGTTCTTTATTATGTCTCAGCTACGACATAGAATGCCCCTATCTATTATTCATATTATATGAGAGTGTCTAAGTCGGATGGCTTAGAAAAATTCCTTCTCTGATGTGTATTCATCATCATCTTCATTGGTAAATTCATCATCTCTATGAGCTCTGACTTCTTTCCTTCTATCCGTGGATTCATATTTCACTAGAATGCCTGAAAATACAATCTCTTGAACCCGTTCCTTATTTATCTGTCCTTATTTTCATTCATTTATTTTCCAAACCTTTCTATATCTAAAATATTTCCTTTTCTCTGTAGAATTTTCTTCATCTCGTTTTATTGTCAATCTTGCGATCTCTCGGACCTAGTCTCTGTTCTCTTGTTCTTCATGTTTTCTTATCCATACTTTCTTATATCTGATATAATTGTTCTCTTTCATAGAAGTATCGGTCATGCTTCTACAATCACTAGCTATGTGTCCATAGTTATGACATTTGTAACATTCAATGTTACATGGGGCCACATAGGAAATTATTGCTTGAACATTTCTTTTATAATCCCTGCAATCTGCAACCTTATGTCCAAAATTAGTACAATAGAAATAATGACCATAAAAGAAATTTGCATACCTGGGAGTGAATGATCTTCTTTGTGGTGTAGTCCTTTTGAATTTCTGGCTTGACTGGTCATGATCATGATTGAAGCTTCTTTGTGGTTTGAACATGGATGGTCTTCTTGAAGATGTATCTTCAATAGTTTTCTTAGATTCTGGTTGGCCATGATTCCTTCCTTTGAGTACTTCTTCATAACTCTTTCTATTTTCTTCATTCTTCTTTTCTAGAAACCTAGAGTGCTTCTCTTCATTCTCTGTAACTAATATGGATGTTTTTGTCTCTTCAATGTTCTTGATGAGCTTGACGATTTTACTTCTCAATGTGACAATTGTTTCTTCAAGCTTCTCAACCTCTTCTTCTTTCTTCATTATCTGAGACTTCATGACTTCTTCTATTCTTTTCGCTTCTTCAAGCTGAATTTTTAATGTGATTATTTATTCTTCAAGTCCTTTCTCTTCTTGACCAAACTTTGCCTCAAGATGGTTTAGATCTTTAGTTCTTTCCTTAAGATGACATGTCGATATATTCTCTCTCATTTCTGCTTCTTCCTTCTATGCTACTATGTTGGCTTCCAAATACTACTTTTGATATTCAAGAATTTCTTTGATATTTCTGGCTTCTTCTAGCTGAGTTCTTAAGTTCTTGATGACATGTTGGGATTCTTCAAAAATGTGAACACTTTCCTTTTGTTTCATAAATTATTTCTCGAGTGACTTGTTTTCTTCTCTTAGTTCATCTAAAGAACTAATCAATTCTGCTTCATAATTGTCTTCCTTTTCATTTAGTTTTTATGTCTCATTTCCTTCATGGAATTTTATTTCAAGATGTCCTCATTTTTCACAATTAAACCAAAACAAAGACTGATGATTATGTACTCTTCATATTTTGAATCTGTTTGACATGGTGAACATAATTGTTCTTGATCTATATCTGCATCTACATTTTCTGAATCTATGATGGGTGAAGAATATATGTCATATAACTTTCCCAAATTTCTTTGGCTGATGAACATTTACCAATCTTTTCTCTTACCGGATTAGGTAATCCTTCCCATATGAAATCCATTGCTATTTTGTTATTTTTCTTCAATTCCTTCTTGGCTGCAGTCTTTTCCCTTTTTGAACTATCATATCATGTAACGACTAATAGCAAAATATAATACCCCTTTGTCTGTAAAAATAATTTCATCCTTCTACTCTACAACTCATACTTTAAACTATTCTGATCATTGAACAATGGTACTCCATTCTCAGAATAATCCATGATCTCCTTCCAGTGGTTAAACTGTTTCCTGAAGGAACCGACTCTAATACCAATTTTTGGATTACTGAGAGGGGGGTGAATCAATAATAGAAGAATTTAATCCTTTTTAACCATATAATGCAAGTGTTATATCAATGTAGCATTATCATCCAATAATTGTAGAGCAAATAAACAATGAACAAATGAGCAATTATACGCATACACAATACAACATTGTTTTTACGTGGAAACCCAAAGAGGGAGAAAACCACATAATTATTTTTCTTATATGTCTTTAAGAATTACATTCATTTGAAGCACCAACCTCCTTTTTTTTCTAGCCACAATTGGAAGGAGGCTCCAACCCCCTAGTTTCTCAGGCTACAACCTAAGGGAATATCCAACTCCCCAATTCTCTGGCTACAAACGGAAGGAGGCTACAACCCCCTATGTTCTCTGGCTACAACCACCCGTCCTTTCCTCGTCCAACTGCCCTGATGTAGAATTAGAATGATGGAACCAATGGCATACTATCATTGTGAGATATACCAATCAACTTACACCATAAAAAAGTTCATCAACCGTGCACCAACCTGTACCAAACAACCTGTAATTATCCTATACCATAAACAAGTGCATCAACCATGCACCAACCTATACCAAACAACCTGTAATCAACCTGTACCATAAACAAGTGCATCAACCATGCACCAACCTGTACCTCAACCTGTACCATCAACAAGTGCATCAACCATGCACCAAATAAGTACCAATCATGAATCAAATACACATAAACTATGACTCATCAATATGTACCAACATCATCAACTATACACCTCATGTATGTGCCAAATCATCAACTACTTGTCTCAACCATGTACCCAACATGTACCTCAACCAAAATACCTCATCAATTTCATCATCCAAATCTGATTTTAAACTCCATAATAGACCTAGTGTATATGATCACATACCTGCAAACCTTCCTTAACTTTAACAACAAGAGACTATCATTTTCATCAAACCTTACTTTAGTCTCACATGACTAATTTTGGATTAGTCAACAACCTAACTTGCAATAATCATAATTATGTACTTGTAATGAATAAATATCTAAAAATAGTAAACAATGTTTTTCAATGTATTTTATGCAATTCCTCCAGGTTTCACCACTTGGATTCTCTTAGAAAAGGGGTTATAGCAAAAATGACATACCTTATTGAATTCTGGCTTATTCTAGAGAGCAAAATTTTATAGCATTCCCCGCACAAAATGTTTGTTGTACGGATCTAAAAATTGTACATAGAATACTAAAGACTGTACTCTAACCAATACATTTGGTCTTACTGAATTTGGATCTATTATGAAAAAGTTATGACATTTTTACCCGAAACACTTGTTTTAGACTAGTTTCAGGACTAGCCACAAACCCTATTTTCCATAGAGTGTAACTCCAAAAATACAACGATCCAAAAGATGAAATTTGTATCATAGCCACTAGGATATGTTTCCTCAACGGCCTCCCAATTTCATGATATGAATCATTCTATAAAAAAAAAATATTGCGAAAATGGTGAGATAACCTGCAAATAACATACCTTAGAAAGCATCATCAAAAGAATTTATCCTCCCTTGAATTTCGACCTTCTTTACTTCACCTTCCCTCTAAAATTTAGCTTAGATATCCTTTGGTTACCTCAGTCACTTCTATATATTCAATATGCTCATTTTTTATTAAAAATGAGAGACCCTTGCCTCTTATTTATACTTTCATGTAGCTTCTTCAAGGGGTTACATTTTAACCATCTTAACCCAATTTCCTTATTTTAGGGCTAACCCACTTTTAACCACTTGTCCACTTAGTAACTTCTCCAATAAATTTATTATTTAAATAATTTATTTTGTATCCACTCTGACTTATATTTCACTCATCACTTTACTTTATTATTTAAATTACCTTCTAACCATCTTAACCCACTTTCTTTATTTTAGGGCTAACCCACTTCTAACCACTTGTCCACTTAGTAATTTATCCAATAATTTTATTATTTAAATAATTTCTTCTTTGCAACCACTTTGACTACTTTGACCTTTTGGGGCTTCCAAATGACCCATGAGGGTTATCCAACTTCACATGACCATAACTCTCTAATCGTGAGGAGTTATGTGACGTTCCACATACCACCAAAAATGGAATGACTTGTACTATCCATATAGAATAGTATTACCTACAAATATATCAGAAATCATACCATTATCCATCAAAAAAACTTGGTTCCATTACCCAAACCATTATGATACCAGAATTCACTACCAAACTTTCTTCAAGGGTTGACATCAATGACAACCAACCCAATTAATAAACACATGTGTAGGTGGTTATAATATAAATAAATACATAAAGAAGATATAAACTATTGGAGGAGATACATTCCTTGGCTAATGTGTAAAATGCAGATGTATCTACCTCATTTTTCAATGTTCAAGAACACTACCTCATACACGAAGTTGAGGAGATTGAAATGTGTGGACCTATACACACAAGGTTAATGTGGATATTGGAGATGCACTTGAAGTCATTGAAGGATTTTGTTAGACAAAGAACATGTCTTGAGGGTTCTATGTTGGAGGGATACATGGAATATCAACCCTTGGTGTATATTAGTTAGTATCTTCCTAAATTAGCAATAGGAATGAAGGTGCCTCACATTTGGGATGTCAACTCTGTTATCCTCATTTTATGGATAACTAAGGAGATCATGTCTCGAGGCCCTCAGGTTGGAAATATGGAGTGCTGAGAGACTACATGGCCAGTAGTACCCTTTTTCACAGATGGTCACATTTTTGCAGATGGCATCCACCACACCAGCTGGCTTCTGGAAGGAAGTAGGCCTTGCTCCATGAGGTAAAATTCAATATTATGGTGAGTATCATTTCAATATTTAATCCATTTTATTATGTTGTATCTTAGATTTCTCTAGATTTCATGATATGTTCTTGGACATTATTCTTTTTTCCCTGCTTCACCTTGGTGATTGAAATTGTTCCCTAGTAAGTGGTTTTCCTTAGGGATGGGTTTTCTACTGGGAACTCCCTTAATGAGCCATCGTACCATTCCCAACCATACTTTCCATACTTTCCACTTTCCATCATCATTCCCATCAATTTCCTTATCTCTTGGGATTTTAGGGTGTATTGACCCGAGAATGGGTTGTCCCTCATTTTATGGGAAGAAAGGACTAAAGGCCCAGAGGGGTTGATGTTGTGTAAATGATAAAATACTTGTATAAACCTTCCATATGCTTCACCCAGGGATCACCCAAGAAATCAATGAAACACTTATATTTGAATAAAGGGGACCCACAATATAATAAATAATGATTAAAAGGTTAGTTGAAGGATATGAGGTCTCATAACAAGCCGACCTATCACGTCCATGAATATATAGGGGTATGAAATTACCATCATATGGTCACCAAACCAAGGTAATGGCTCTCATTTACATGGTTGAGAGAAACGGGGTATCATCACAAACCAACCTTCTCATTTCATTATGTGTTTGTGGGTGACATTTCCATCACCTGGTCACCATGCAGGGGTAGTGACCTTCAACCTCTCCTTATGCTATATTAAAAGAAAATAAAGAAACAAATATAAGATTCAATTGATGGGCTTGGAAAAAGTTCATTGTGGATGACGATACCACACACCCTCTACAAAGGAACGCATGAATGAGACACTACGAGCCATTATATGTTATGAGCCCTATTCCCATTGAGTCTTGACCCCAACCACTTCATCCTATGAAGGATATGAGGTCTCATAATGAGCTGACTTGTCATGTCCATGAATATCTAAGGGTATGAAATTACCATCATCTGGTCACCAAACCAGGGTAATGGCTCTCAATTACATGGCTGAGAGAAAGGGGTTATCATCACAAACCAACCTTCTCATTTACATTAGGTGTTTGTTGGTGACATTTCCATCACTTGGTCACCACGTCAGGGTAGTGACTTTCAAACTCTCCTTATGCTATATTAAAATAAAACAAATAAACAAATATAAAATGTAATTGATAGGCTTGGAGAAAGTGCATTGCGGATGAAGGTACCACACACCCTCTAAAAGGCACTCATGAATGAGACACTACAAACCCTTATATGTCATGAGCCCTATGTATATTGAGTCTTCAACCCAACCACTTCATCCAATTTACATGGGTTAGAGAGGTATCTCTTGGAAACTCTCCTTGACTTAGGGAAAGATCTACCCAATAGGACACCTCATCAACCCTCCCATATTCAAGCTTGACAAGTCATATAATGTGTTTGAGATGTTAATTTTTTGATATAGTGATCTTTGATGCACATTCTTAGATGGATTATCTATTGATTGGATTCACTTATCATGATGTTATGACTTGATATCCTTAGAGGGCGTGCCCATTTGTCTTTGCAGGACCTAGTTGGTGGACAATTTTGGGAGAATAATCCTATTGAGATGAATTCTCACTTCCAAAATTTCCCTTCCTTTTCTATTTTCCCAACTTATTTTTCCATTTATTTTCCCTCTTCTATACCTACCCTCATTCCCCTTTTCTTTTCTCCCTTCGCTTTTCCCTTTCTAGTTACCATACTTAGTCGTATTCAAAAAATTGGTGGGTTCACGGGTTGGCGGACTTGCGGGTCTTCATATCCATCCATGTTCCTATGTCATGAGTATGCCTGACTACCTTGTTATAATATACTTAGCCATTTTTTCAACCACGGGTTCATGTGTTCAAGCTTTCATCTTCCAAGTTCCACAATATCCACTTTGAACCCAAAGGCCCGTGATCTACATTATGACTATTAGAATTTTCGCAGGTACCGAGCCCCTAAGTATTTCACTTCTCCTGTATCCAAGTCCAATCAACTGCATTTCAACACTTATATTATTTTTTATCATTCGCAACAGTGGGTTCCAGGTTTGGCGGGTTCATAAATGGCCCCAAATTCAAATTGCTCTTGTTCGTCTTCGCCATCTTCATGCTTTTCCCAATATGAATTTAGTGTGGTTTAATGCCAATAACTGATCATGCAGGATCCGTAGAGATCATCATTAATAGAAAAGGGATCAAAGATATTTTTCATGAAATTGCATTAAATCACAGTTTGCCAAAGGTTATATTATTTTTATCTCTCCTAAAGGATTCATTTCAAGTTATCATCGATTTGAAATAACACTCTCTTCAACCTATGGCAGAAATAGATAGACAACAATTATGTGGTGATACTTTGAATATTTTTGGTCATGAAGACTAGGAATTTCAATGGTCTAGAGCGTAGTCATATTACTTATCACCTCCTGCACAAAAATTCATAATCTAGACATTGGGAATTGCTCGTGTTGGGTGTGTTCCTGAGGTATTCGTCTGCAAAGAACTTGTTGCATGGTGTGTTGAGAATTACGTGTAGAGCCAACGAATTTTACAACTCCAAGATCACTCGCCCATTTCCCTTTCACCACAAGTTTTTCATAAGATGTTGAATCTCCTTGATCCAACATTTACCATCAAAGGAGAGGATTGCCAATATTTTATGAAGAAACACGACAATGGCCTCGATCTCTTGCTTGAATTTTTGGAGAATCCCATGGCTATTCTAGAAGACATAACCAGGATTTAGGTCAACTCTTTTAAAAACCCCTTTCAGGAAATTGCTTGATTGTTTACCAAGGAAAATTGATTTCCATTTAAATCTCATCCCAATTATCACATTACAAAAGGGATAAGAAATTCTTTATGGCTTCCTATTTGGTATTTGTGATAATATTTTGTTGTAAATTTCCAAAATTGACTATATGTAATAGGTTGAACTGTGAAATAGATCCAATTACCTTATGGTATCAAGAATTTTGGAGACACACGACTTCTCTGTATTTTTACGAAGTTTACAATGATTTCTTTTCAGTCTTCAAAGGATTGATGTTTGGTAAAAACACCCCCAGGATATCTGACCAGGATAATAAATTCTTGGAGAAAAAGGGAACAATAGAACAGATGGAAAATCACGGTGTCATCAGGATCTTTTGTTCCAAGGAAAATCCTTCTTTTCTTCCATACCATGTATCTGATAAATTGTTTGTTATGGAAGTGGTAAGGAAATAGATTTTTTGGCTGCACTTTTTCCATGAAAAAATGGATAAATCAATTCATCCCCTTGCCATGGAAAATTGGAGACTTCATATTCATGAACATACATAAAATTGATGAGTTTTTGAACAAATTCAACAATGTAAATTTGAAGAAAATATTTGTGGAACATATGATGTAAGTATGATTCATCAACTCGTTCATTCATACCATTTTGAATGAAGAAGAATATAACAACCAAGGTGCTCTTTTACACAATTCCAATGACTTGGAAATAGTACTTACTACTAACTATTTTTACAAGAAAAAAGGAAAGGGTCACAATGAAAAGAGCACCCAGTCTCCAGTTGTTACTCCTAAAACTACCACATCCCGAAGCAATGCTCCAATGACTCACCCAACTAGGAAAATTACCAATAGTAGTTCAAGTGGTGGAAGAGAGAAGAATCCCCCCCTTAGAAAAATCGAGAGCTCACACATGCTCCCTTTGAGAAACAATAGGAAGAATGTTGTGCAAGAGGAAGAAGAAAATCTCATAGAAAATGAAATCAATAGCTTCTCTCTTGAAGACATGGAGCTCGAGGCAGATATTGAGAAAATGTTTTCCACAATTGATTAGCTCGGAAATATGGCCCAAAACAATTCATCATTAGAGATCATTAAGAATGAGATCTTCAGTGAAGAAGAGTCATTTACTTTCCAAAGTGTTGTTTTTGACAAGGAATCTAAAAACAATGATAATAGAAAAAGGCGATCAGAAAAATAAGAAGGTAAAATCTCTTTCAAAGGTTGACCTAAAAGATATGTGGCAATCCCAAATATCTAAAATTCACAGAGCAACCGAGGATTCTCTTGATGATTCTATTGGTGGTCTGGAAGCAGAAAACACTAAGTCAAAAGAAAGGATCAGGGAGATGGAAGACGCCTTAATGCCTCTTCCACTTCTTGCTAGTCCTTTGTCAATAGTCAAACCTACCACACCCATTGTTAAGTTGAAATTATATTCAATCCTACTCACATAAGCCAGGAGTTATGTAGAAAGAAATATTAATAAGATAATGACATTGATAAAAAAGGCATGGGAGGTTTGAAAAATTATTGTTTCTTTTGCCTCGAGAGAACATGCCTTCCATGAATATTTGCAAGCTGATCTGAAGAACGAATAAGGTTTCTACATTTATATTATATTACCCTTTGGAACCAAAGTATCTAAAATGAAAAAACTAAGAAGAAGAGAGGAGGATCTACCCTCCCCAAGTTGGATAAAATAACTAAATGCTTGTTGGAAGGAAAATATTAAAAATTTGAATAATATTGTTCAAGCATGAAATGAAGCCATACCGAAAAGGGAAGAAATTTTCAAGAGTCTCATAAAGATAGACCTAGAAGGAGGTACTAACGAAGTACACGACCCTAAATTAATTCTCAACTCATTTTTCCTAACAAATAAACACTTTGACGAACAAGTTGAGATATTTAAAGGTTTATCAGTTTAAAATTTTTATGGCATACTCGAATATAATGAAGATGACATAGACAACTGGCTAGTGGATTATTCCATGAAAAATCAATATATCGAGGAAGCAGTACATGGTATTTCTCTTAATTTAAGAGACTTGGAAGGTGAGTTATTCAACATTAAAATCCAACATGAGATAAACATCGCACCAATGAAAAACTATATTGAAGAATGGTTCAAAAAAATAATCGACAAATTGACCAACGAAGGGAAAGAAATAGTTGAGATAGTTCCTGTAACCATTAATGAAGAAAATAAAAGGACAACAAAAAACAAGTGAAGAGACAAGAGACCACCATAGTAAGTTTATTCTGATCACATCTTTCTTTCTGTTAGAGTCCTATAATTATAGGTAATCTGTTTATGCAATTATCTATTTTGGAAATATGTTGGCGAGGCTTAGACTATGAATCACTATGTGTCATAGCCTAAAAAACATGTTTATCCAAGTAACCATTTAGTTTTTGGAACCTGATGACCAAAACTAAGTATAGAATTTTCAGGGGATTTTTTCATATCAATTCATGTTCATAAAAGATTGCAGGTGTTTTAATGGAATAACATTCAGGGGAAGCTTCCCAATGATATATAGGGTTCCTTAGACTTACACCTAGCTCAAAAGGTAGGTTAAATGCAAATATTTATTTTTTATGGCACATATTTGTTTTTGACCAAAGTTGAAAAGACTGGTCTGTAGCGCATAAATTATGTGCATATATTTCCACAGTGGTATCAAATCCTCTCTAGATCAACGATCCTCATCCTTTTTCGGACCCCCCGACCTTTCTACCTTTAACAGTGGGGGCGGGGGGTCTAAAAAGTGTTTTTCCCTGCTGCGGGTTCCACCTAACATGATGCCTCCTCGTCATTTTCGACCCCCCCCTCTTTCCTCTTACTGCCTACCCCCCCTCCTAAATACCACTTACCCCTTCATTTCGATACTGCCACTCCCCCACCTACACTCCTCCTCTCCTTACTCGACATCTGTCCTCCACTCACTCTACTGCTCACCCTCTCTCCTATCACATCACCTCTTTGACTACTCTCCCTACTATCACCTCCCACTTATACTTCCCCTCTCACCACACATCACCTTTCCCCTCATTCCCAATACCATCCACCTCTTTGCCTATCCCTATCGCTTACACTCTCACATCTACTCATCCCATCTCCCTATTGGACACTTGCCCCACATCATCCTATTCGTAACCAATCACATTTTCCCCCATGACCATTTGACCAACCACTTCCCCATAATGAGCCTGCACTGAACTAAGATGTCATCGCCATCACCCACCGTCAAATGTAAGTTTTTCCCCTGACAAAATAACTCGAAAAGACATATGACAAAGTTTAAGGAATGATAAACAAAGTTCGTGGATGTAGTTTCAATCTCATTCCAGATGTTAGATGACTCGAGACACCTAGACATAGAGGATCAAAAAGCAATCAATCATTTCCATATCTTAATGCATAATACTTGTATAAATAAGCACAATTATTAGTAAAGACCAACAACGCAACATAAGTAAAAGAGATAGATCATCAATGACTGACATCAAATCAACACTAAAATTTCGAGCAGATCTGAAACAATTATATATTGTTTTAATTAGAGATGCAATTAGTTTAGATTTTTCTTAAAACAAATCCTGCTCATTTATGACAAGATCCTTTGTAAACAACTTGAAAATACTTCCCATTTCGAAGTATTATGGGTTGGGACCTGTTTGTAGGATAGGATCAATATTGTAGAGAAGCTCACAGAGCCTCCTTTGATCAAATGTCAGTAATACAATGCAGCATTACAAGATTCTTGTGTCAATTTTCATTGGTGAAGTGTACCTTTCCCTATAAATTTGTGTCTTTCTATTACCACTATTGCTTTCTACATTCTTAATTATTTTGAGAAGATAAAGAAACAAATTTTTTTTAATGTACACTCTGTCTCTGGCTTGGAATAATTTATGTTTTTTCGACTGAATATTGAAAACATAATTCTTAATTTCTCTATTTGTAATTGGATTTCTAGACCTATTCCATCCCTTCCATACATTAAATCTTTGAGGATACAATGAATTTGCCTACCCTGCCTTGCGATTTTATCCTATTAACCTTGTATTTTATTAATTCATATCTGTGACTCCATTTTCCCAATGGCCCATTTTCCATGTTCCAACCAAACATTTCAAACAATTTAAAAACCAAACCCTGTACTATTATAACTAGCCTAAAATTTCCATCAAACAAAGATAAATATTATAGAGAGATCCCTCTCTGAGTCTAGGAGGGCTAGATCCTAGAATCCATAGTGGTTTTGTAGTTACCTCTATCAACTTCTTCCTCAACCTGAGAAATTACAGAGTGATAGTGACGACCATACTGGGGAATTTTCCTCAAAAAAGTGTATCAATTTCTAGATCTTATTACTGATGGTGGATAGTGATCAGACACAAGAAGGATGAATCATCTACCTAGTGACTCCAATCGAATCTAAATCAAAGAATCCACTGGAGAAAGAACCTGAAACATGACAAGACAATCTGTGAAGATGAGGTATTCAAGTTGGAATTTTATCCAAGACATAATAGGATTTATTTTAAATGACTTGTTCTCTTTTCTTGATCATGGTCAATACCATACTACTAAAACTTATGTTGATCATATTCATCCTTACGAGCCTCAAAATATTAATCCTAATTTTGCAGTTCCTTTACATACTCCTACACCTATTAAAATTCCACATAGATACAAGCCTCTTGTCTAACTTCCTACAGTCCATGATTTCCCTAAAAATTATTATAAATATATTCCCAGGTTCGATGGAGAATATGGTAACATCACTGCTGAAAAACACATTCAGGGTTTTGAACATTTTCTTGACCTTTTTGAGGGTGAAAAATGTGATGTCTCTATCATGATGTTTTATTTATCTTTGTAAGTTAAAGATAAGGAATGGTTCAAAAATTTGTTAGTTGCAAGCATCTATGATTTAAATCAGTTTGTGAATCTCTTCCTTAATAAATGGGTGATTAAGAGGAATATTTTTCTCATTCTAGAAGAATATGATCATTTGAAAAGACAACCAGGAGAAACAGTGCAACACTTTTCAACCAGGTTCAATCAAGTTTACCATTCAATGCCTGCTGATATAAAACCTTCTCCTGGTTTATCTCTCTTACACTACTCGGATGCCTTTGATCCGGAAATGGCATTTCATTTAATAGAAAGGAATACTACAACACTTGAAGAAATATGTAACAATGCAATAGGTGTAGAAGCTAATTTGTTGATAAAAAATTCAAAGTTGAAGGAAAAAAAAAAGGAAAACACAGAGAAGGATCATATGACATCTTCATAAGTGAAACTAGACATTCTGGCAAGCACAATGAAAGAGATGATGAAAAATATTATCATGAGAGATGAACCTGCTATTAAAAAACACCATGTTCCATTTTTTGCAGAAAAAGAAAGGGTCATTGTTCCAAATTATCTTGTTGCTTATCCTTTGTATCATAGATATGAAAATGATTGTTTTATGTATTCACTTCATACCATGGACAAAGATGAAACTCAAAATCATCTTGTGGAGGAGAAATTAGTTGATCCAATGTGTATGCTTGATGAAATTTCTTATATGGGTGATCTACCCAAGCATGATCAATATGATGATGACTACATCAAGGTTGTCTCTTCAAAGAAACTGTTGAGCTCTCAACACACCCTAAAAAGTCTCTGCCATTTTTTACTTTTTGGGTACCACTTAATCTTTTGGTATTGTCTAATTCAGAACGATGTTGTTTTCACTTATCATTATTTTCTACAAATTCTCCTTGATTCTTTAAAAAAATTCCCTGAACATGTCAAAACCATCATAACTTAAAGGGATTAATATTTGATTAAAGAATCAACCACTAAATCGTTTTACCCGACACATCCAAAATTCAGCACCCGGAAGAATCAAAGATGAAAGAAAATCATCCTAGAAAACTAAGGACTCCGATCGCCGATTTTAGTCGACATCAGTAAAAGGGGAGTTTCTCTTTCAAGATAAGCATTACACAAGAAATTTGTCGATGACCAATTTCATTCGGCATCGGTGAAACACTAAAGGAAGTAGTCGTTTGTGGGGAAAGAAAGGGATCATCGACAGCCGATCCCGTAAAAGAATTTCGACATCGGCGAACTGTGAGTAGCTAAACCAGTAAGGAGCGTAAAACATTTTCCAGGCCACCAACTCTCAAAAAAATTTGGCATCGACGGTTTTTCTTTTTGTAAAAAGGAAAAAAAGGTATCAATGAAAATCCCGTAGCTCTGCGTCGATCTCTGGCTTCCCCATTCTGAAAATGACATGATGGGACACTTTAGCTCTAAGATATGCTAGATACGATGCATTTAATTGATTGATTAATTACAATATCGCACATTAGTTTCTAATTTGTGTGCAAAGAAAAATGATCATTTTAGCCTATAGATACAGTGCACCTCCCTCCATGCCTTCGCCGTCAACCTACGTAAAATTGATTATAGAAAATTGGCGGTAAGTAGTTTTGAATTTTGTCCCATTACTTGCATTAACGACTTGATGTGATTGGTTAGTTCTCTCTCATTATATTATCCTGAATTATTATAAGCCAGAGCGTTTTACGTGCAAAAATGTCTGAAACATCCAGAGGAGTGAGACAAGTGACCTAGAGAAGGTGTCCACGGTATAGTGAGTATTAAGCAACAAATTTTAGCAAGCATGCAGGTATGTACCAGTCTAGTTTTGTTGTTTCCACCTCACATGTAAATTAGGATCTAATATTACTTTGTATTCCAGCCCTAATTGAACGACTTAGGTTGTAGGAACGATGCCTCCGAAGAAACCTACCACTAGGAAATATCCTAGAGCCCCAAAGCTGCAAGAATCAGAAGAAGGAGAGAGATCCTCCCCGACCGTTGCAAGGAAATTGGAATTCACTTCCAAGCCGACGCCCATCATCAAGATGATCACAAAATAAGCCTTCTCTCAACCCCTGACCTTTTGGGACACAGAGGCAAACATTGGGACCAAGAAAATGTTCCCGCGCTAGGAAGACATGTTCAAGAAACTCAAGCACGAATAATTCCCAGAATATGCCCCACATAGAAATCCTGACACAAGGAAGCTGGACAATGAGGTCTTCATCAACATCCACAAGGCTTACCTACACATGGTGGCAAGCAAGAATCTAGTTTTCCCTTGCATTGAACTTTTGAAATGGCTCATTGATCACACTGATGCATAGAAGTGTGTAATCAATGATGATAATGATCAAATCGCGGGGGTTTTCCTCCCACTAGAAGTCCAAAATTATTACAAGCTTAGGGAGCCAGATGAATGTTTGAGCACGGATTTTGTTGTGAAATTTTACCAGAAGCATGAAACCAACAAAATCATGGCATCCTGGTGGAGAGAAGACAAAAAAATCACCAACCGAAACTCCGGCTGGTACCCGACAGCCAACCTCAGACAACCTTATATCTATCTAATGGCTCTCCTTTGCCAGTTGCATGGAGAGAAATATTGTTCCAGATTTTCGGAGGTATGGATTCCTTTGTCTTATACTGTCACCATCTCTAGAACAACCTTCAACTAGGGTTCTATCATCTCCAAACAACTTATCACCTGCATTCTATAGGCTCAGCAGCCGAAGGAAGGAGAAACTCTTGCCTTCTACTTGGCGTCTAATCTATTGGATGTCGTCTGTGCAAGAAATGCCTTCGCCGGGATGAACCTGAGCTGGCGCACTTCCGAGCTCTCGATCCATGTCTACTTCGACATTTTGTGGGAGAATAGGTATAAAAGATCCTACTCTCTCATTTGCAATCAATTTATCACACATATTCATTTTTTACTATTCAATAAAGAGTGCCCAAGGCTCTCTGATGTGGCCAAAACATTTATATCGAAAGTTGGTCACTGGTACCTGGATGAGAGTGAAACCTACATTAGGGTTTTTGGCACCACCAGAGCACCACATTTTATACCTATATATGTCCCCAACCGACTGGTACTAGGGGAAATATGTTATCAAACTATCTTGCAGGGATACAACGCCACTTTGGTGAAGGATAAGAAGCGAGCATTCATCCCCTATGGGTTTCATATTGGCTTCTACCAGGTTAAAGACACTGCACAAGCCAAGCAAGAGGGATTAAGTCAATTGGAATTTTGGTTCCAAACAGGACATTTTCGCAAGCACGACCCTAAGGGTTTGGTCTCAAAACATGCATCACAAGTATCGTCATGTTGACCTTATTCCCATGACCGATTTGAGGATGAAAGTTTCACTGAAAATGCTCAAGACTGGGATGAGGTGGTGGCAAGAAGGGCCATCTCTAGAGTAACAAAGTTAAAGGTCATGAGTTGGGAAGAGAAAACGATGCCCTTGGAGCAAGAAACATAATAAATTATCAGGGCTAGGGAAGAAAGGGTAACATTCGAATCGGTCGAAACGATGGAAGCTCCCCAGGAAGCCCCTGTACAGAACTAGAATTTTCTCAGAACTCTGGGTGCACTGGAAAGAGGGACACTCTTGATCCAACATGCTTAGAAAATGATGGATCTGGCGTCGAATGATCTGACCCTCTTATCAAGTGTTCCGACCAGTAACCCAGAAGAGAGCCCAACAGGGGTAGGCGACTCCGAGCTCACAGACCCCAGTAATGTCAATGGGTCATATGACCCTGAATCTACATTTCCACCAATTGATTCACTGACAATCATGATGATTCAATCAGGGTCAGGCCGAGTTTCGGTCAAAACAAGTGTGGCTAACCCTACACGTTTGAAAACTCATCTTCCACTTGGTATTTTAACTTTCCAGTAGGATCCATAACTAGTTGGACTAAGTTCCAAAAGGACTTCCTAGATAAATTTGTGGAAGAGACTACTACGGGAGCCCTAATGGTTGAGTTGTTCACAACCACCATGATCCCAAAAGAGAGGGTCACATATTTCAATCAAATATTCACAACTATTTTAAACAGATTCCAGCTAGTGATGAAGCCTACTCAGGAGTTGCAAATTGAGATTTATGCCAATGCGCTTCCGACTTCTATTTCTATGTTTGTAAAAAGATCTTCCAAGCGAGCCCTTGAGGAAAATTTATAGGAGGCCAAGACGATAGAATTCTAGATGAAAGGATGTAAGGAAAGCCAAGCCTCTTTAGTAAAAAGGGAAAGTTAGCTCCCGCCTAGGAGAGGACTCATTCTGACTAGGCCACCGGGGAAACCGACTGAACAAACTCCCAACAAGGGTGATGAGAATATAGAGGATCTACAACGCATGGTTAAGAAGTTATCAAATGAGATCGTAGAGATGAAAAGAAGCGGAGGAGAGGGAAACCAAGGCCAAAATCCCTATAAACCTTTCTTTAAGAGAAACTAGCCTTTCAAAGCAATTGAACCTCCCCCAGCCAACTTAAACATTGACCTAGGGAATGGGGCGTCTGATTCTTTCTGTACTTATCACCAAAAAAATCACTCTGAGAGGGAATTCCCCCAATGGATTCACTCCATGAATTTGATGACCAATCACTTTCTGGACAAAGTCTCCTTGACTGAACAGTTAAGCAGTTCAGCCATGGATATTGCCGACTAGGACGAAGTTGACCCACCACGAGACACAACCATGTTGATATGGGACCCTGACTTAATATTTCCTTTGGATGATCTATTTAAGTCTTGAGAACAACCCTTAGAATTTTCAGTAATGCAGACACGTAGTACAAGTCAACTCGGCTTGAGGGATATCGATATCACCCGAGCCTAGCAAGTTAAATTAACTCTCGATTGCCCGAAAACATCTCTCGCCCTTGGTAAAAATACTATAAGTATTCATACCCTGGAATCCCCTAAACTGGAGTACAACGTAGTAGAAGATCTAAAGAAGCTAAAGGCTAATATATCAGTTATGGGCATATGTAGGATTCCTTAGCAAAAAGACTTTATGTTGCAAGCTTTGAGCTCTGTAGTAGACCCAATGACTGGAAATGGTCATAAGAAGAACATATCCCAAATAGATTCGGCCAGCAAGCCAACCGTAAATACCTACACCAACGATAGGAAGGAAATACCTTTTGTCCCACCTTTCCTTTTAACATTTGAAGTCTTCAACAAGAATCTTCACAACTGTTTGGTGGATTCCGGGGCATCTTCTAATGTAATGCATGTGGCCGTTTGTAATAAATTAGGCGTTGTCCCCCTCAAGAGTGATAATCATGTGATATAGCTAGACCGGACCCAGGTTAAGGTCATGGGAGAACTAAAAGATGTGATGATCAGGATAGCGACACACCCTAATTTTGTGCAGGTGATTGACATCATTGTTGTAGATATCCTTGAGGCATATGGGCTTTTGTTGAGCCAGGATTGGTCTGAGAAGCTAAACGATTATGTTAGTATAGACTGGGCACACCTTTGGCTACATCTGAAAGGATATAAGAACATGATAATAATTGATAGGGAGAGATATCTGAAGCACACATTCACTGACCTCGAAAACCCAAACGAGCCAACATCTACCGATTTCCCCATATTGGGCAATTATTCTTGTGATTCCCACTTTAGGAACTTTTCTCCTCTCCTATCTAATGTCCAATTACCCAAAAATCCAAAGCAATTTTTCAAGAGGAATCGTTGATACCGACATAAGACTCTTTATTCTATCACAACCCCACGGTAGGACTTGTGGAAAAGGAAATCGGAGAGCAAAAAATTGGTGATGGAAAATAAAGGAGCGACTGTTGTCCACAAATTTGGACCCTCTACTTTGATGGATCTAAATCACAAGAAGGGTCAGGAGCAGGGTGCATCCTCATCGATAAGAAGGGTAAACATAATTTCTTGTCCTGTAGGCTAGAATTTGAATGTACCAATAACACTGCCGAGTATGAAGCTCTAGTTCATGGGTTAAAGAAATCCATGGATATGAATCTCAAGGAATTGAAAGTTTTTGGAGACTCTGAAATTGTTATTAGACAAGTGAGAAATACTATACATTTCAATTCACCCCATCTCAAGAACTACTAGTAGGAGGTGCATAGGCTAATAGAGCGCTTTGAGGCTTTTAATATCACTGCGATCCCCATGGCAAATAATGTTCTTTTTTACTCTTTATCCACAGTCGCTTTGAGGTTGTCGCTTTTATAAGATTATGAAGCCTCCCGATTCACTATAGAGCTACTCTACAAACCATCAATGCCCAATAAAATTTCTAATTGGAAAGTATTTGAGGGAGATGAACAGATCATAAGTTTCTTTACCCACCAAGAATTTCAAAGATCTTTCTATTGACGATGAAGAGTTCCAAGAGAAATAAACGAAAAACGAGCCTCAGACAAAAAATCATGTGGATGAATTAAAGGCTCACACGATCCTGAAGGGGGTAGCTAATTTAGAAAACTTGTTTGATCTAAAGGAATGATTCAAAAGACCTAAGAACACAAAGATCGGTAGCTCTTTCCCCCTCCATGAGACTGTAAATCTTGGAACCCCAAAATCCCAAAGCTTGTAAATCTTGGCAAAACTGTATCTAAAGAGGAAAGGAAAACCTTCCTCAGATTGTTTAGACAATACTAGGATCTTTTCGTGTGGTCCTATAAGGATTTGAAAACCTATGATACACGCATTATTCAACACACCATCCTGTTGAAGCCTGAAGTAAAACCTTTTCAGCAAAATCTCTAAAAGTATCACCCATCCATAGAACCTCTCATGTATCAGGAATTAAGGAAGCTTCTAGATGAAAAGATAATTTTTCAGGTTAGGCATTCCACCTAGGTGGCAAATCTTATGCCAGTAAGAAAAAAGTCGGAAGAAATCCGACTATGTGTAGATTTTTGGAATCTCAACAAAGCTTCAGAAAAGGATAATTATCCCGTCCCACCGATGGAGCAACTCCTATAGACCGTGTCGGGCTCATAAATTTTCTCCCTCCTAGACGGTTTCTCAGGATACAACCAAGTGTTGGTCTCAGAGGAAGACCGATTAAAAACCACCTTTCGGACTAAATGGGGAACCTTTGCTTATAAACGCATGCTTTTCAGCTTGATTAACGCAGGAGTGACCTTTCAAAGGGAGATGGATGTGGTGTTTCAGGGACTTATAGGTAAGTGTGTGGTAGTGTATTTAGATGATGTAACAATGTATTCGAAGAATAGAGAAGAACACATCCAACACTTAACTCAGATTTTTGAAAGATGCCGAAAATACGGTATTTCACTCAATCCTAAGAAAACTATCTTCGGTCTTGAAGAAGGTAAGTTGTTAGGTCATATTATATCTCAAGAAGGAATTCGCATAGACCCCAGAAGGATTAAAGACATAGCTCAACTTCCACTACCCCATAACAAGAAGGCTATGCAGTCCTTTTTCAGGCAAATCAATTTTGTAAGGAAATTCACTCCCGATTTCATCGAGATAATCAAACCCTTATAGAAAATGATCCCAAAGGATGTCAAATTTAAGTGGAATGATGAACAAAAAGACACTTTCAACAATATCAAAGCCTCCATATCCTGGGCCCCGGTGCTGCAAAGTCTCGATTTCAACAAGGACTTTTCTCTTTACACTTTCGCTTCAGACCATTCGATAGTTGCGGTTTTAACTCAGAAGGATGATGACAACAACGAAGCCTCAATATCATTTATAAGAACTAATATTCAAGGAGTTCAGCTCAACTATACTACCATAGACAAGTAGGCCTACGCGGTTGTTGGGCCCCAACAACTCCCCCTATATTTTTACAAAATTTAAAGGGCCCCTATTAGAATCTTGATAATTAAAATGAGCTATAGAATCAACCTTTTCAAATAGTTCCATACCTTGGCCTGCTTTGAGACAAACTTAAGAAATTCACTATAGTATGATATATTAATTACAAGAGTATATGTCAAAAGTTTGAAACAAACACAAAAATCTCAATTTAAACAAAAACGTTAATTTTTATCAAATGTTTACTTTCATTTAAATTATGATTATGTGTTTATTCTTTTGCTAAGTAGAAAGTTTGACTATTTTGAATAATGTGTTCAATACTTCATCAAATAATATCTTGGTTGGTTTCTCATTTTCATGAAATCATTTGGTGATATTAATTAATTAAATTCTTTTTTCATTTTGCATCTCATTTCAAAATAATAATAATAAAAGAATTATCTATCATTTGTTTGATTTTGTAAAAAACTAAAATTAATATTTTTTATTCATTAACTTGAAGCTTCTAGATCATATTTAAAAACAAATTATAAATAATGTTTGTTTATAAGTTATAGTTAGTTTAAATTCATTTTTTATTTTTCTAGATTTTGTTTTATTCACAATTTTTAGGTTATTAATTTAGGTTTC
>ML777683.1:2211608-2255277 GCA_009831015.1 Picea engelmannii | reverse complement strand
AAATGAGCGATTTGAGAGATATTTGGGTCTCTTTTACAGGCAAATTTCAAGTGGCGAAAATTAATAGTGACGCCCAGACTGCTCATTCATTTTTATAAATATATGAGAAAAATCAGAGCCAAAAGGATCCAAGAATTGGAGAGGAGGATTTTAATCCTTTCTCTTTTGTATATTATTGCTTTTGTAAACTTTTTTATTTCTTTTCAAATGGAGTAATGGATGGCTGGAATCTTTGGGAGAATGGACGAATATTTTCAAAGAAGAATATGGAATTCCAGGTTGCTTAATGGATTTTGTCCTGTAAGTAAAGTGGTTTTATTTTCATTATAATATATTCATATTCTTTGAATAATTGATTATGCATTGATTTAAATAGATTTAGTCTTTTTTATCAATACATGGTTAATTATTATCATTTATGTATTAATTTTTCCAATCTTTAAAGTCTATTATCCAAACAATTTCTTTCATGACTACAGAATGGACAATTGATTCCAAAAACTTAATAGAACAACATATATGCATTTTGGCTTTAGACTTTTGTTTATAATATCGTTATTTATGTTTTTTTTAATCTTGTTACATGTGCAGGTCTGATATCTTTAGATTAAATGATCTGTGATGTGTAGGAGGTTTATATTATAAATACCATCTATCATTTGCTTCATCAAAATATAAATGATGTGATTATATATTTGATTTAAATAATGGGATTTATCTTTAAGTTTTAAATTGAATGATAAAATGCATAGATTTCTTCCAGATTTATCTTGTTGTAATCATGTATACTTATGAGATCACAGGTTTATGTTTGTGTTTCCTTTTCTGTCATTAAAACCTAAGCTACCAATACATGTTCTGAATTTATTTAGAATAGTCATAAGTTTCATTGTAGATTTATCTCTTGGACATGGCAATTGTATGTTCACCACTCATGCAGATGATTGGATACACCTCACTAATTCACTGACATGATAGCTTCTTTGTATTTTTCTGTCATTTACATATCATTGAAACTAGAATGTATGGTTCATCTTTGACTATCCACATGTTCATGTTTCATTAACATTTTTTTGCAATATTATTTAAATTTATAAAAGAAAAACAATAAACATTTTTATGTTCTTTCTTTATCTCCTTCCTAGAAGCAATCATTTTTCACATCGATTTTCGTAAGCTTCGATTAAAACTTGCATCTTGTAAATCATGTAAATAAACGAGTCTTGTATATCTTTTTCTTAAATACAACTACTATAGTTACATTTGAACATATGTACATATATATATAGTGTGTTTAGTAATTAGTTAGTTATTTCTCTCTTTTATTCGTTTCTTTTAGGATTCTTAGATTGGATAACGGAGCCATTAAACCCGTCAGAATGAGTTACACCAAACGTCTTGGTTTATTTAGACAACCTCGGACCAAACTCTCTCTTCTGGTTGACGAACGATCAATTTCACCCATCAACATCGGTCTATAAGGCAGTAAATCATTTCAGGTCTTACATCCTCAATAATCACACTCAGGTGATTGTACCACACCCTGTAGTTCGATCTTTGTTCACCCAACAAGAAATGGGAGAAAGAAGAGGGAACTGGATGGTAGCAGTCCAAGAATTTGATCTAGACATAAAACCTGCCAAGTTAGTAAAAGGACAAGGTTTGTGCAAGCTCGCAGCTGAAGCCCAGGATCAAGTAAATGAAGACTCTAGGTGGGAGAATGAAATAGCTCTATGGTGTGGAGAAGTAGCATACATATCCACAAGATGAGACTCTTGGTACAAGGACTTGGATTACCTACTACATCATAAGACTTGTCCCGAAAACCTCAACCCCAGAGAGAGAAGAGCCCTTAGATTAAAATATGCACAATATCGTCTTCTAAATTCAGTGTTTTTCCAGATTAATTATGATGGGGTATTGTTGAGGTGCCTCGAACGTGAAGATGCTGAAAAGGTGCTAAAGGAACTTCATGACAACCCCGTTGGAGGACATTTTTCTAGAAACACCACTGCTCATAAGATTCTGAGAGCCAGATATTACTGGCCCACCTTGTTTAAAGACGTGCACACTTACGCTATAAACTGTAAGACTTGTCAAATGAGCACTGGAAAGGAGAAAAGGGAAGCAGTCCCACTTCAGCCTGTGATTGTTTCGAGGCCCTTTGAGCAGTGGGGGTTGGATATCATAGGAGAAATTATGCCTAGCTCTTCTAAACTACACAAATACATTCTTACTACCACCGACTATTTCACAAAATGGGCGGAGGCCATCCCTCTGACTCATGTAAACGAGAAGGTAGTGATCCAATTTATAGAACAACAACTAATCACAAGGTTTAGTCTCCCCTCTGTTCTGGTATTTGATAATGCATCTTACTTCTCCTCTACGCTATTGACAGAGTTTTCTCTAGACAAAGGAATCATAATCAAGTATTCTGCAAATTATTACCCTCAGGGAAACGATGTGGCAGAGTCGACTAACAAAAATCTGGTAAGGATATTAAAGAAGACAATTACAGATAACCAAATAAATTGGCATGATCAACTTCATAATTCCCTATGGGATGATAGGGTCACACCCAAATAAGCCATAGGAAACTCCCCATACTTTCGAGTCTACGGGCAAGAAGCCATCCTCCCAAACGGGCTCTATCTGCCATCTCTTCAATTGGCCGAAGACTCCAACAAGGAACCCTCATCAACCATGCAACAAAGAATCAATACTCTACTCATTCTAGAAGAAGAGAGAGAGAAGGCTAAGTCAAAATTTCTAGCTCACCAACAGATAGTGAAACGCTGGTTCGATAAGCATAAGGCCAAAGAAAAGAGTTTTGAGGTAGGAGACTTGGTACTAAAATGGGATAGAGTGAATGAACCAAAAGGGAAGCATTCTAAGTTTCAGAACCTGTGGATTGGACCTTTCTAGGTTGTTGAAAATATAGGGGCAGACACTTATTGATTGCATAATTTGATGGGAGAAACTAACGTCCTCCCAGTAAATGGTTAGGCCCTAAAACAATGTTTCCAATAACAAAGAAAAAAAATAAAATAATAATAATAATAATAATAATAAATCAATATAAATAGAAGCCAAAGGAAGGGACATGAGTTAGGGTTACTAGGAACGAAGGGGGAATTGAGGTTAAAAACCCCACAGGCAGACCCAAAAGCATTAACTGGAGGATTTCAAATGCAAAGGTAAAAGGAGCTCCAATTTAAAACCAGTTGGGTCCCCCTCCAGCTTCCGTATCAGCCGAGTATGAAGGAAGAAAAAAGATTCTACGTTTGCCCAGTCAATTGCCATTTGTTGAGCTCTCAACACACCCTAAAAAGTCTCTGCCATTTTTTACTTTTTGGGTACCACTTAATCTTTTGGTATTGTCTAATTCAGAACGATGTTGTTTTTGCTTATCATTATTTTCTGCAAATTCTCCTTGATTCTTTAAAAAGTTTCCTTGAACATGTCAAAACCATCATAACGTAAAGGGATTAACATTTGATTAAAGAATCAACCACTAAATCGTTTTACCCGACGCGTCCAAAATTCGACACTCGGAAGAATCAGAGATGAAAGAAAATAGTCCTAGAAAACTAAGGACATCGATCGACAATTTTAGTCGGCGTTGGTAAAATAGGAGTTGTTCTTTCGAGATAAGCATTACACAAGAAAGTTGTCAATGACCGATTTCATTCGGCATCGGTGAAATTTGAAAGGAAGTAGTCATTTGCATGGAAAGAGAGGAATCGCCGACGACCGATCCCGTAAAAGCATTTCGGCTTCGGCGAAATGTGAGTAGCTAAACACGTAAGGAGTGTAAAACATTTTCCAGGCCACCAACTCTCGAAACTTTTCGGCGTCAATAGTTTTTCTTTTTGTAAAAAAGAAAAAAAGGTATCAATGAAAATCCCATATCTCTACACCGATCTTCGGCTTCCCCATTCCAAAAATGACATGATGGGACGTTTTAGCTCTAAGATATGCTATATACGATGCATTTAATTGATTGATTAATTCCAATATCGCACATTAGTTTCTAATTCGTGTGCAAATAAAAATGATCATTTTAGCCAATATATATAATGCACCTCCCTTCGCGCCTCCGCCGTCAACCTACGTAAAATTAATTATAGAAAATTGGTGGTAAGTAGTTTTGAATTTCATCCCATTACTTGCATTAATTACTTGATGTGATTGGTAAGTTCTCTCTCGTTATATTATCATAAATTATTATAAGCTAGAGCATTATGCATGCAAAGAATTCCAAAACATCCAGAGGAGCAAGATGAACGACCCTGAGAAGGCATCCACAGTATAGTGAGTATTGAGCAATAGATTTTAGAAAGCATACAGGTATGTAACAATATGGTTTTGTTGTTTCCACCTCACATGTAAATTAGGATCTAATATTACTCTGTATCCCAGACCTAATTGAATGATTTCGGTTGCAGGAATGATGCCTCTGAAGAAACCTACCACTAGGAAATATCCTAGAGCCCCAAAGATGCAAAAATTAGAAGCAGGAGAGAGATCCTTCCTGACCGTTGTAAGGAAATTGGAATTCACTTCCAAGATGACGCCCATCATCAAGACGATCACCAAAGAAGCCTTTGCTCAGCCCCCAGACTTTGGGGACATAGAGGCGAACATTGGGACCAAGACAATGTTCCCGCACTGGGAAGACCTGTTCAAGAAAATCAAGCACGAAGAATTCCCATAATATGCCCCACATAGCGATCCTAACACAAGGAAGTTGGACGATGAGGTCTCTGTCAACATCTGCAAGGCTTACCTACACATGGTGGTGAGAAAGACTCTGGTTTTCCCTTGCATTGAACTTTTGAAATAGCTCATTGATCACAATGTTGCACAGAAGTGTGTAATCAATGATGATAATGGTGAAATCATGGGGGTTTTCCTCCAACTAGAAGTCCAAAATTATTACAAGCTCAGGGACCCGGATGAACGTTTGATCATGGATTTTGTTTTGAATTTTTACCAGAAGCACGACACTAGCAAAATCATGGCATCCTGGTGGAGAGAAGACAAAAAATTCACCAACCAAAACTTCGGCTGGTGCCCGACGGCCAACCTCAGACAACCTTATATCTATCTAATGGATCTCCTTTGCCGATTGCATGGAGAGAAATATTGTTCCATATTTTCGGAGGCATGGATGCCTTTGGTTTATACTATATCCATCTCTGGAACAACCTTCAACCGGGGTGCTATCATCTCCAAACAGCTTAGAACCTGCATTCTACAGGCTCAGCAGTCGAAGGAAGTAGAAACGCATGCCTTCTACATGGTGTCTTATCTATTGGGCGTCGTCTATGCAAGAAACGCCTTCAATGGGATGAACCTGAGATGGCACACTTCTGATCTCCTAGTCCATGTCTACTTCGAGATTTTGTGGGAGAATAGGAATAAAAGATCCTACTCTCTCATTTGCGATCAATTTATCACACATATTCCTTTTTTATTATTCAAGAAAGAGTTCCCAAGGTTCTCTGATGTGGCCAAAAACGTTATATCGAAATTTGGTCACTGGTACCTGGATGAGTGTGAAACCTACATTAGGGTTTTCAATGCCACCAGAGCACCACATTTTCTACTTATATATGTCCCTGACCGACTGGTACTGGGGGAAATATGTTATCAAACTATCTTGCAGGGCTACAATGCCACTTTGGTGAAGGATAAGAAGCGAGCATTCATCCCCTATGGGTTTCATATCGGCTTCTACCAGGTTAAAGACACTACGTAGGCCAAGAAATAGGGATTAAGTCAATTGGAATTTTGGTTCCAAATAGGACATTTTCGCAAGCATGACCCCAAGGGTTTGGTCTCGAAACATGCATCACAAGTATCGTCATGTTGGCCTTATGCCCATGACCAGTTTGAGGATGAAATTTTCACTGAAAACGCTCAAGACTGGGATGAGGTGGTGGCAAGAAGGGTCGACCCTAGAGTAGTGTTGTTCAAGGCCATGAGTTGGGAAGAGAAAATGACTTCCTTGGAGAAAGAAGTGCAAGAAATTATCAGGGATAGGGAAGAAAGGGTAACATTCGAATCAGCTGAAACGATGGATGCTCCCCAGGAATCCCCTATATAGAACTAGAATTTTCTCAGAACTCCAGGTGTGCTGGCAAGAGGGACACTCTTGATCCAACATGCTCGGCAAATGATGGATCTGGCGTTGAATGATTCGGCCCTCTTATCAAGTGTTTCGACCAGTAACCCAGAAGAGAGCCCAGCAGGGGTAGGTTGCTCCAAGCTCACAGGCCCCAGTAACTTCAATGGGTCAGATGACCCTCAATCTACATTACCACTAGCCGATTCATCAATAGTCGTGATGATTCAATCAGGGCCAGGACGAGTGTCGATCGAAACAAGTGCGCCTAACCCTCTGATTGAGTTCATAAATATATATAGTGATGATGAGATCCCAAAGGCACCTTACAAAACCTTTGTGCATGTAGAAGAAGAAAAGGGAGCCAAGGAAAAAACACCTCTTGTTTCTGATGCTTAGAGTCAAGAGGACACACGAGAAGTAAAAGGAGCCAAAAGAGACCTAAACACATAAATGCTCGATGCATCGGAGACCTGAGAAGGTAGTCCCAAGGACAAGTTAGAATTGGATGAGTCAGAAGAAAGGTCCCCGCAGAAGGACATCGGTGATGCCACGACTAGTATACAAGCAAGTATTGAGCTCCCTCCTGACACATCTATTCCACTTGATACTCAGGTCCCCGATAAACAATGGGAGGAGGTTGGGCCTTTGGAACAAAATAAGGAGGTTCAAGAGTCTGATCTTGAACAAATATATACCACTGATAGCTTGGGAAACACACTCACATGGGGTGACCAACAGATAACAGAGATGGTAGACGAGGTAGCAGACATCTATGAAAACTCCTATGATCAAAAGAGGAATGCCATCATGAAAAGGAATGCTAAGAAGAGAAATATTATTGTGGACCATTCCATTTTGGTTACCACAGAGGAAAATTTGATCAACACAGTAGATGCTCGCACATATGAACTGATAGGCATGGGAAGATCCCTCTCTGATGCTACCCAAGATAGGGCCAGGAGGGATGAAAGAGAATTAGATGATACTCTAAAGGAACTGGAAAACTTGCGCCATGTTGTTGAGTATTACAAAGGCGCCACACAGACTACGACATATTTGAAGAGTGAGTTTTCAGGAATTTACAACGAGTACAAGAAAGAAAGAAACCTGTTAACTGAAAATATAATTGAATCCCAGGAGGACACTCTCATGGCCCTCGCAACATGAAAGGAGATGAAATGATGGCATGAAAGAGTGCTGCAAGTGGTGGAAAGACTCGAATACATTGAGGAAGTCCAACAAGGTCGAGAAAAGGAAGAACATGGCATTCGGCTGATAGGAAAGAGTAGCCTCAACCGTATTAAGAGATCCGTAGAATACTGGACTAAAATGTCCCGCGACCCACATAGAGAGATCCAAGAACAATATTCCAAGTGCTAGAAGCACTGGGATAAAATTAATAAAGTAATGAAAGATATCAAGCTCCCCAATTTCGGCACCCCCAGTGAATTTATCGACATAAGAGACGTGCTCAAGGTGTATGAAAAACAAGACTCCCTATGGACCGAAGAGTGCGCAAAGGTAGCCGATGTGAGGTCGGGATAGGTGCAACAATTCACAGAACACCTGATCAGAGGTAAAACTATGTTGTAACAACTAAATTCCACCTTGGTAAAGTACCAAGCACATGCAGCGGACTTCAGAGGGATATATGTGGCCCCAATGGAACAACACAGATTCCTGTGGGCCTAGACTTGTGAAGAAATGTTCATCAATTGGTATGAATATGAAAGGAGTCATCCTTTCAAAGAAATATCCCGGGTAGACTAATCAAGAAAATGTTATGAGATAATTCCACGTGGAAACTTTTGTTTGGTTCAAACTGTACTTAGTCGTTAAACTTCGGTTAAGCTTGAGATTATAAATAAAGGCCTCGACCAATTAATAAGGGTCGATGGTTTGTTGTAAAAACTATTTTCTTTCTGGCTGTTAAGAATTATTTTGAAGTTGCTATGAATTTAGAAGTCCTTCTAGACCAAAGACAAACTATTTTCATTAGATGTATGTGATTGGAGTTGGAGAAGAATTACTTCCTTTCCTGTTCCATGAATGTTGCAGTAAATGAGTAAGAGAAATTAATTATGTTGTCAAGTTATCTGGTGCAATGTTTTAATGTTCCTTGCTTTAAATGATGAAAGTAAATCATTATGCTTCTATGTGATGAATGTCTTGGTAGATGAATTATTTTTCTTACCGTGACATTGATTACAATTGTATTTCTTTCTCTATGCTAAGTAGTTTACCTCAGCTATGTGATGAATGTCTCGGTAGATGAATTATTTTTCTTACCCTGATCTTGATCATATATGTGTTTTCTTTCTTTTAAGTATCTTTCTTAGACAACAGTTGGATGCTCTTTCAGTTAAAGTATTATTACTAAGCCCCTTTGGCATAGGATCATTGTCTGCATGTTCGATTAGTGGGTTATCCCAAGCTCGACCCCTTCCCAATAGTTAAAAATCTTGTCCTATCTTAGTCAAGTTGGTTTATACTAGCTTGCATCTCTTGTACCTTCCCCACCTAAGAGAAATTACTGAAAAAACTGTCTTAACTGAAGGAAGAACATTCACCAGAAAACACAAAAGCTCATCGATAATTTGGTGAGATTGTAAGATCTGGAGAACCATTCCACTCCAAATGTTGTAGAGTCTAATTGAGCCTCGGTGGAAGGTTTGGTTCCTATTGTTGAATAAGGGGATTTAAGCTCCATCAATAGAAACCAGAGGCATGCTTTTGGGAAAAGGAAGCTTAGTTTCAACAATTCAAATATGACAATCAACCTGTACATATTAATCATGATGGCAATGAAGAAAATGCAGAAAATTTCAAAGTAAGTGAAAGATATTTGCCTCTATGTTTTGCTTCATTTCAATTTTTGAGAGAAATCTATAAGCAATAAGACCAACAAGTTGTGAACGGTAGGAATTGAGAATTTTCTGATAAGTCAATTGAGGATATCATCTGTGATATAGAAGTTGTTCTAGCTCCATAATTGTAGCCTCGAGTTACATTGATTTTCAAACCACCGAGTTAATGAAAAATAATTCTGTACCATTAAGATTTAATTCATTTCACTTTTTGAAGAAGAATCTTGATTAGGTCCTAAATGATACACACAAAGAAAATTATGAAGTTTCATTGGAACCAATGCAACAATCTTCTCGGTTTCTCCATGATCCAATATTGATGTTTTGGATGATCTGTGTAATCAAGGTTCCATTCCATTATCTATATATATGATGAAAATAAGTTATGATAAAAACTTGATCAGGCAACTGGCTTCATGGTCTTGTTCAACATGAGCCCCATTACAAATCTCTTCTGAAAATTTGCAGTTAAATCAGAAGTTGTATGATGATATAGATAACAATGTACAATACCCAATTATGACCTTAAATTTTCTTAATACTTTGAACACCAAGAAATAGGTCATACTTATCATGATCCCATAGCTATCTATATGGAGGAGTTTTTCACTTCAGAATTCCAATTGATTTCTAGTTCCTATTTTGTTTTTTATGGTTTCAAAGCTCTCGGTTGTCAAGATCAAACTGACAATCAGTTTCTAGTGCTCTTATGAGATCTAGTTCTGAGTTTTGTTAAAAATAGTGAAAGAGACGAGTTATTGGATCAACTGTTGGATTGGATTCATTGGAATTTTTCCATTGCCTAATTGAGAAATAATTTTAACAGATTAGGGTAGGAATGTGTAATAAGATTGGCTTGGCAAGCATTCCTTTCAACAATTTTTCAAGTTGATTTTTAGTTTGGTATCACTTTTCATTTTTAGAGTACAGTTCAGATTTTAGAGTGAACTTGATTTAGTTAAGGTTTGGAGTAGATTATCGATTGATTTTCAGTCACAAAGGTTTCATGACAGAGCAAGTTGCAGGTTTTGGGATCAACCCAATGAACAAGACTACTAAGTCTACAGTGTTCTTGGCATCTCATAGGTAGGATGCCATCCCCATTTAGAGCCATTGTTAGAGTCGTATAATTATAGGTAATTTTTTTATGCAGTTATCTATTTTGGAAATATGTTGGTGAGGCTTAGCCTATGAATCACTATGTGCTAAAAAAACATGTTTATCCAAGTAACCATTTATTTTTTGGAACCTGATGACCAAAACTAAGTACGGAATTTTTGGGGGAGTTTTGCATATCCATTCGTGTTCAGAAAAGATTGCACACTTTTTAATGGCATAACATTCATGGGAAACTTCCCAATGATATATTAGGTGCTTTAGATTGACACCTATCTCAAAAGGTAGGTCAAATGCAAATATTTCTTTTTTATGGTGCATATTTGTTTTTAACCAAAGTTGAAAAGATTGGTGTGAAGCACATAAATTACGCACATATATTTCCACGATGATATCAAATCCTCTCCAGATCAACGATCCTCATCATTTTTTGAACCCCTCGACCTTTCTACCTTTAATGATTGGGGGGGGGGGGTCCAAAAAGTGGGTTTCCCCACAGTGGGTCCCACCTACCGTGGTGCCTCCTCATCATTTCAGACCCCCCCTTCCTATTTCCTCTTACCACCTACTCTCCCCTTCGAAATACCATTTACCCCCTCACTTCGACACCACCACTCCCCTTCCTGCACTCCTCCTCTCCTTAATCGACACCTATCCTCCACTAACTCTACTTCTCACCCTCTCACCTATCACATCACCTCTCTGACTATTCTCCCTACCGTGACCTCCCGCTTATACTTCCCCTCTCACTACATGTCACCTTTCCCCTCATTCTCGATACCTTCCACCTCTCCTCCTATCCCTATCGCTTAGAATCCCTCATATACTCATCCCATCTCCCTATTGGACACTTTCCCCACATCATCCTATTCATAACCAATCACATTTCCCCCCATGACCATTTGACTGACCACTGCCCCATAATGATCCTAAACTGAGCTAAGATGTGATCGCCATCACCCATCGTCAACTGTAAGTTTTTTCCCTGACAAAATTACTAGAAACGAAAGATGGAAAAGTTTAAGGAAAAGTAAACAGAGTTCATGGAGGTAGTTTCAACCTCATTCCATATGTCAGATGACTTGAAACACCTAGCCATAGAGGATCAACAAGCAATCAATCATTTGTAGATCTTAATGCATAATACTTGTAGAAATAAGCATAGTCATCAGTAAAGACCAACAACGAAGTTCAAGTCAAAGAGACAAATCATCAACGACTGACATCAAATCAACAATAAAAGTTCGATCAGATCTGAAACATTTCTATATTGTTGTAATTAGAGATGCAATTAGTTTAGATTTTTCTTAAAATAAATCCTGCTCATTTATGCAGGATCCTTTGTAAACAACTTATGAATACTTCCCATTTCAAAGTATTATGGGTTGGGACCTATTTGTAGGATAGAACCAATATTGTAGAGCAGCTAACAGAGCCTCCTTTGATCAAATGTTAGTAATACAGTGCAACATTACGAGATTATTGTGTCAATTTTTATTGGTGAAGTGTACCTTTCCTTGTAAATTTGTTTCTTTCTGTTACCACTACTGCTTTCTACATTCTTAATTATTATGAGAATACAAAGAAACATAATTTTTTTTAATGTACACTTTTTCTCTGGCTTGGAATAATTTCCGTGTTTTCCACTGAATATTGAAAACAAAATTCTTAATTGATCTATTTTTAATTGGATTTCTAGACATATTCTATCTCTTCCATACATTAAATCTTTGAGGATCCAATGAATTTGCCTACTCTGAATTGCAATATTATCCTATTAACCTTATATTTTATTAATTTATATTTGTGACTCAATTTTCCTAATGGCCCATTTTCCATGTTCCAACCAAACATTTAAAACAATTTAAAAACCAAACCCTGTACTATTATAACTAGCCTAAAATTTCTAGCAAACAAAGCTAAATATTATAGAGAGATCCCTCTCTGAGTCTAGGAGGGATAAATCCTAGAATCCAAAGTGGTTTTGTAGTTACCTCTATCAACTTCTTCCTCAGCCTGAGAAATTACAGTGTGATAACACTTTCTTTATCAATTCTTTCATCCAATTATTTCTCTTCTTTGACTAGAAAGGTTTAACTAAAGTCTGATAACTTCTCCCTGTCTTCTTTCTATGTCTTTCTATTCTATTATCACCCACCATATTCCTTATACAATATTACTTTTTGTTTATATTTTCTTTATGTTCAATGGGATCCCCAATCCCAGTCCTAAGGAAAAACACAGTTTTAATTTCAAGGCTTTGCAACAAACTATATAGATATTTAAAAATTTAAATAGAGCTATTTCGGGATCAGTTTTGATTGTTCTTTGTAACTCTGATTTTTTATTATAAAGTATTTGAGATTGATCTATCATTATATTTATTTGATCTTCCCAAGTGTCCACTCTTTTAAAGTTCTCTTATGCACACAAACAATCTTCTTTTTATTTTATGTGATCATAAATATTTAGTTTAACTATGATGGATGTGAGGAAATTTTGTCTATCTTTTTTAAATGTATAAAGTGTATGGTTCCTGGTCATTTCTCAGGAAATTTCTTTAAAAATAAAAGAAAACATTTTCTTTCGTGTTATTTTTTCTTGCAATCTTTATATTTCTTTGATTACTACGACGAACTTATGCAAAGTCCCATATTCTGGAGATCTAGAGTACCAAGAAAATATTAAAATAAAGAGGAGTACCACCTCTATAAAAATGCAAGGGTATTTTTATCCTCATGAGGTTTCCATTTCAGTTCTAATGGATTCAAGTGTCAACATTTTCGGCGACCATACTGGGGAATGAACTAAAAATTGAAAATATGGTTTAACATTTTTTGAAAAATACATGACTTTTCCCCATGATGATCAAACCCAACTAGAAATTGGATTGACTAATCAATGAAACATCTTACATCATCTATATAATTTGGTAATAATGACAGATGATACTCGAGAAGAATTAGAAAGGTCTTGGCAGATCTTAGTTCGAGAAGAAGAAATGAAAATCCTCCAGAGACAGAGGAGACAAGTGACAAGACCAAAGAAACCAAATTATAGCTAGAGCAGCACAAGGACAAGGTCGATATTGAAGCTGGATGAATACAAGGGACCCATTACCAGAAGTAAAAGAAAGCAAATTTGTATTTTAATAAGTGGAAATCATATCCTTGGAACATCTCTGGATATGGAAGAAAGAAAATAACAACAACAAGACAAACCACATGAAGAGAGACAAGGAGGTGGAAGAGGTGCTGAAAGAAATCAAGAAAATCGAAGAAGAACAAAATATTCCCCTTTAAATCTTCTAGGTAAGAAACATGATCTCCCTATTCTCCTTAAGGGTACCTTGAAGCAATTTTCTGGAGACAGAACAATTCATGCAAAGAGGCACCTTAACTTATTTCTTGATGTTTGTGACCTTCATCGTGTTGAGTATGACGATGCCATGGTAAGGTTATTTCTTAAAACCTTATCAGGAAGAGCATATGAATGGTATACAACATTACCCAATAGGTCAATTGGCTCGTTTAATGACCTCGAAGCCATGTTCCTGACTATGTTCGCCACTCCAATTGATTATCATACCCTTCTCACCAATTTCACCCAAATTGGTTTTAGGAAGAATGAAAGAATACTACATTTTAATCTCAGGTTCAATAAAACCTTGAGTAATATTATAGAAGATAAAAGACCCAATGACCAAGTCATACTCAGTTGTTATAAGAATGCAATGCCCCCAAGTGTGAAACATGATATCATAACATGTCATATGGATACCTTGGAGGAAGCAATGATTAAATCCACTGAGATGGAAGAAATTATGATTGAAACAGGTGTCGACCCTGACATTATACTGGTAAAAGTACAAAGGCAGCTGGGATGCTTAAGTATTCTTAATAAAGGAGCCTGTAGTTCAAGAAATAATGAAGAATTCAAGCCACAACTGACCCAAAATCAAATAATTGGAGGCAGATATTTCAAGGGAACCATACGAGATGTGAGGGTAGACCCTGTTGTGGCACAAGAAACCAAGAAAATAATTGACATTTCACAAATGAATAGAACTATCAGGAAAATGCAGAACAATATAAAAAAAATAATAAGCGGGGATAATTATGTAGCAAATCCAAGAATTCCAGTCCAAGAGAAAAGAAGGAACCCTCCCCAAGAAAATAGAGTGAGGTTTGAAAACATGGTTAATTCGCAAAGGCCTAGGTCCCCAGGAAGCCAACCCCCGATGCAATTGTTTTGGATGATGTATATGATGAGAAAATGGTTGATCAAGAGAACTATTATTCAACTGATCAAAGTTATGAAACTATATAAATGGACGGATGCAAGACGCCCATGTATATATTTGAAGAAGGTGACAACAACCCCAACTCACAAGAAAACCTCACCCAAACAAGAGGATGTGTAAATAGATCCAAGAATAAAAATGATTATGAAAAGGAAAATGAAAAAGATAAAGAAAAAACAAATGAGAAAAGGGAAAATGAGAAAATGAAATATAGTGTTGGAAGTAAGAAGCAACATGTGATGTCAAAATCCACTCAGATGACATACAATGTTGTAGAAGACTTAAGCAAACTAAGGATAACTCTTCCTTTTACAAAAGTGGTGAAGATTCCCCAAAAAAGATATTTTTTTTTTAGATTATCGGATGATCTGTCTGAAAAAGAAGAAGTTGTTGTTACAAGTCCAAAACAAAGCCATAACAAATCAACCATCAAGTTGAGAGGTAAAATTCCTCCCTTTTATATTTCAATTGAAAATCATGATGTTGCACTTCATAATTGTCTAGCTGATATTGGCACAACCAATAATATTATGACATTGGTGGTCATGGAGGCATTGAGCATGAACTGTATCAAATATTACGATACTAGTGAAATTATATATGCAATTGATTCCAGACAAGTGCCATCTTATGGAGAAATCAAGGACTTTTATGCTTGGATCATGACGACTCCCCGTATTATTATAGTTTTCAATATTATTGTGGTATACCTTCCTCCTACATATGGAGTTGTTTTGGGAAGTATTGATCATCCATGATTGGGGGATACATAGATGAAGAATCAATGATTAAGGTTCCCCATGAACCCAAGAAGCCCTTCTCTTTCAAAAAGAAGGATAATGAGTTAATGGAAGATTATATAGATGCTAGGATAGGAAATTATGCTATCCTAGACATGGAACACATTGAAAGCCTGGAGAAAATTCAAGACATGAAGAATCAAGAGCATCTGTTTGAAGGTTATTGGAGGATGTCATTTGATGGATCTTGTTCAAGCTCCGACAGTGGATTTGGAATTTTCCTTGTAAGTCCAGGGAAGATTATGCATCCACATGCTATTAGAATTGAATTTGCATGTACTAATAATGAGGCAATATATGAATCTTTGATTCAGAGAATGATTCTTTCACAAGAAATGAAGATAGAAAATCTATTTGTCACTGATGATTCCAAGTTGGTAATTAATCAAATCACCTAGAGATATAAAATAAAGAAGGAAGAACTCAAATTATATTTCAAAAGAGTTAACAAATTGATGGAATATTTCATCTCTTTCAATATTTATTTCATTCCAAGGGACAAGAATCAGAAGGAAGACCCATTGACTTTGGCGACCTCATTGTCAAACCTGGATGATATTCAAAGAAAAACATATTTTCAAGTAGAAAGAGTATTCTAACCTTCTATACCTAATAACCTGGAATATTTACACATATTTGAGAATGATAAACAGTTGGAAAAATTATTGTTGAATGATGATGATGATGAAGATAATCACATATATGTTGTCTTGAAGGATTGTATTCAATCTGATTCTCTTTTTACGAAATATGATCATGCTAAGAATCTCTTGGAAGAAATTTCACCTTGAAAGGTTCAAAAAACAAGAAAGATAAATATTGGAACGGACAGTTCCCCAAAATATGTCAATTTTGGAGTTGATTGCACCATTGAGGAGGTTGATCAATATGTTGCATTGTTTAAATAATATATTGATCTGTTCGCATGTACTTATGATGATTTGAAAGCTTATGATAAAACAATATTTCAACATATTATTCTTTTGAGAGAAGAAGCAAAGCGGATCAAGAAAAAAATAAGGATGATGAACCCAAAATTAAAACCTTTGGTAAAGGTTGAATTGGATAAATTAAAGAAGGTTGGAATAATATATCAACATGTCCCCAAGTAGGAGCCAGATGTTATCCCCATTTTGTGGATAACTAAGGAGATCATGTGTCGAGTCTCTCAAGTTGCAGATATGGAGTGCTGACAGACTACATGGCCAACAATACCCTTTTGCACAGATGGAAAAACCACTCACCACCACAGATGGTCATAGTTTTGCAAGTGGCATCCACCACACCAGCTGGCTTCCAGAAGGTAGTAGGCCTTGCTCCATAAGGTAAAATTTAGTATTATGGTCAGAATCATTTCAATATTTAATCCATTTGATTATGTTGTATCTTATATTTCTCTAGATTTCATTATATGTGCTTGGACATTATGACTTTGGCCCTGCTTCACCTTGGTGGTTGACATTGTTCCCTAGTAAGTGGTTTTCCTTAGGGATGGGTTTTCTACTGGTAAATTCCTTAGTGAGCCATCATACCATTCCCAACCATACTTACCACTTTCCATCATTATTCCCCTCCATTTCCTTATTTCTTGGGATTCTAAGGTGTATTGACCCAAGAAGGGGTTGTCCCTCATTCTATGGGAAGAAGGGGCTAAAGGCCCATAGGGGTTGATGTTGGGTAAAAGATAAAATCCTTGTATAAACCTTCCAAATTCTTTTCCAAGGTATCACCCAATAAAGCAACGAAACACTTATCTTTGAATAAAGGGGAGCCACAATATAATAAAGAATTGTTAAAAGGTTAGTTGAAGGATATGAGGTATCATCACGAGATGACTTATAATGTACATGAATATCTAGCGGTATGACATTAGCAACATCTGGCCACCAAAACAAGGTAATGGCTCTCAGTTACATGGCTGAGATAAATGAGGTCTCACCACGATCCAACCTTCTCATTTCCATTAGGTGTTTGTGGGTGACATTTCCATCACCTGGTCACCACAATAGGGTAGTGACCTTCAACATCTCCTTATGATATATTAAAAGGAAATAAATAAAGAAAGATAAAATTCAATCGATGGGCTTGGAAAAAGTGCATTGCAGATGAAGGTACCACACACCCTCTACAAAGGCACCCATGAATGAGACACTACGACCCCTTGTATGTCATGAGACCTATTCCCATTGAGTCTTGAACCCAACCACTTCATCCACTTTACATGGCTTAGAGAGGGATCTCTTGGAAAATCTCCTTTACTTAGGGAAAGATCTACCCAATAGGACACCTCGTCAACCCTCCCATATTCAAGCTTGACAAGCCGCATAGCGTCTTTGAGCTGTTAATTGTTGGATATAGTGATATTTGATGCACATGATTATATGGATTATTTATTGATTGTATTCACTTATCATGATGTTATGACTTGATATCCTTGGAGGAATTTCCCATTTGTCTTTGCAAGACCTAGGTGGTGGACAATTTTGGGAGAACAATCCTAGCTTGGGCTTCCATGGGGCTACAAGCCCACATGTTGGATTCCAGGGACCCACATTCTAGATGAGAGAGATCAGACTTGGAAGGCCTTGATGATGACTTGGACGACCTAGCCCAACCATCACTTTCCAAACGATTTTCCCAAGAGGGGAAAAATGTCCTATTTTTAGCTTGACGTCATGATTTTGGGGCTAGGGCATGGTGGTGATATGCCACTCTTTTGACACATGGAAGTTTGATGAGGAGAAAGGTATTCACCATGATGAGAGTTCTTATATTCTTGACATGTGTCCTTTGGAGGCCTACCCATGTTTCTCCAACACCAACAACTTCCTCAAAGTGGCAAAACGTCCCTTAAAGGGGTGACATCCTCCTACATTAGGGTTTTAATTATGAAAAAAGTTAAATTTTAAGTGAATTGTTTAATATTAATTTGTAAAGGGGTAAAGATTAGGGTTGTTGACCCCTAATCTTGTGGTTTACTCTTGAATTTGTGGACAAACTATGTTCATTACATTTTGTATAAATAGAGATCATAAGATCTCATTTCAAGCATAACTCTCCCTCTTGTGAGAGGCCTTGGTCTGAAATTTGTGCCACACTTGGATCTTTTTATCTATTGTGCACTTGTTTATGACTATATATTGGTGAATGGTTGATGGAAGTCTATTTCTAGCCTTAAATGATGTTTTCTATCTCTTGTGGTGGATTATCTTGGTATTTCTCTTGATCTTGGTATGATTTTCTACTATTATGCTATCATTTTCTTCAAGTCAAGTATTTTAATGCTAGGAGATAGGTGGGAAGTATAAGGTCATACACCCCCACCATAGTATTAATCTTTTTATTGCTTCATCTCATTGATTACACTAGGGTTTCTTAAGAGAAGTATAATGGAATACACCCTCTTAGCTTAAACCCTAGCCCAGAGAAAATTGCCTTGGGAAGTAAAAGGGCTTACACTCCCAAGGAGGTGGCTTCTCTAATATATTTTTTTATTTGACTCCATTAACCCAATAGTAAAGGCACTAGTCGTACTTTGTTGCATTGTGGATATAAAATCATTGCCTTGGGAAACAAAAATTTTGGTCTTTTGAAAAGTTTCTTGCTTGAAGTTGGTTTGCCTAATTGAGAGGAGTCTTACCCTACTAGGGAATCCCATCTCTCCCAATACTTTTTGTTGTTGTTATAGAATTAAATATTCAGCCATTAGGTCTGCAGAAACCCTAAATCATTTTCTTAAATAACTCTCTTATCAACCTTTGGATTTTTCTCAAAGTTTGCACACTTATTCTCCTTGGTCCAACACACTTTTTGGCAAAGTTTGAGGGGATTTCAGTGGATTATTTTATTGTTGTATAATACATTGAATGTTACAACCATAAGGCCAATATAATGTTTTGCAGACAAGTGTTTACAACAACCTTATCTTCTTATGCTAGAATATTGGTTTCTCATCTTGAGTTTAGCTAGTCATTTATCGGTCTTTCTCTTGTATTTTCTACTTGATCTCTAGAATTTACTGAGAAACTTGTAATACCATTTACTTTTTGATATATACTATTATCTACTGTTGAAAATTAGGAACAAAAATCTTAACTTTCTGATCCAACTAACATATATCATTGCAAAGTGTCTTTTCTTATGTCTCAGGCAGGTACAATCATCCAGAGAAGTACTATACCTGTGGGGAAAAAAATACTTGACTTGAAAGAAATATCCCCCTTCCTTTTATTCCTCTTAGAATTGAATTCTAGGGGATTCACTTCCATTTCCTTCCATCTTCATCTCAATCCCTAGGGTCACTGTGATCACCTCCCAAGAGTGACCTAGTCACCCTTGAAGTGTGGGACCTACATCGAGGTGACATTGGGTGTAGGATTCCCAAGTTGTAGCTCTTTATTTGTGGTTAGGTCATAATGAGGAAAGTGAAAGGTAATTATTATATGGTAACTGAGATCTATAATACTTTGCATTATTATTTTTTTCTATGTTGTGCTTATTGATTAAATTTTATTCTTCCATCAATTATTAATCTTTATTATTGTTAGTATTTTTTATTCTTTTTTCATACCGTTGGTCAAGAGTGGGATGCACTACATTTAATCATCGCAAACAATCTTGATTGGATGAAGTTATGGATAGATCTATGTAATATACAATGTAATGGTAGGTTATCATGGAAGGGGTGGCTACATTTCCTAAATAAGATCATCATGCTCAAGATACCAATCTTACTAAGAGGGAAATCAGTTTAGCATATGGATTAAAAGATAAACATGAAAGCATATGTATAATTCAACCACAATATTTTTTAGTTATTTTCCATTATATTAATCTAGTTCATGGTGTGTTTTCATTTTATAAATTTTTACTAAGTCTAAATATGTTTATTCATTGGCAATGCATTTTTTATGTGTTGGGAACATTGCAATTGAAACACTACAAGGCTATGTGGTGAAATGGCCATAAGTTTCTCATCAAAAAGTTGGATGACAAGAAGAAAAATTCTAATAGTGGGATAACTACAGTCTTTCAGGTCACTAATGTTTCCTCTAGAATTGACAATCATCCAAAAATATCTGAAAATAGATACTATGGGTATTTGAATGATATAATTGAGTGTGACTTTAATTTCTTCAAGTTAGTATTGTTCGATGTCAAATGGTACATGTTACAGATGAATGAACATGATCCTGAAAGAAATATTATTAAGCATGCCAATGGATTTACCATGGTTAATACAAGGAAGTTTGAGCCCAGTACAAAGACTTATGTTCTTCCAAGAAAATGCGAGTAAGTATTTTATTTAGAAGTTCCAGGTAAAGCAAGTTGGTTTTACATTGTTAGATATGATCCAAGAGGAAATCTTGTAAAGTATAATGTAAAAGAAGAAGATGATATTGAAGAAGAAGAAGTTGTAGAGGATCATGAGGTAGATGTAATGTCAGATGAATAAGTCGAAGAAGTTCAGCCAAATGTAGATGAAAATTATGTTCTCGATGGTGATATTGATGATGTTATTATGATCAAAAATGACATTGATGATGATGTTGATTTATCCAATCTTTTCAAAATTGATTATGAACCAGATGATATAGATATAGAGTTGGATGAAGAAGAATATCAATGATATCATCGTCATCAATTCCACCATAATCATTATCCTTGTTTTCATTGTCATCGACATAATCAACATTTTTCATTATTGTCATCATCATCATCGTCGTGGTTGTCATCATCATCATTGTCATTTTTCATCGTCATCATAGTCATTTCCATGAAAAGTGTCAATTTGGGAACATGCATACAAAGAGTGTGGACTTAGTGCATTTTCCATCATTCCATCATTTTCTTCACTCACGGATTTTTAGCTATCCTCCGTAACTTTCTATTACTATGATGTACCCAAACCAGTCCATACCGGTAATTGTACTTGTACCTAGTTATCTTAGGAAATGGAATGAAGAAAAGAGTTTTTAGGCCCATGGGACATTGAAGAGGTGGGTTTTCAAGCTTGTGGGATATTCCCTCCAGGTGAAATAATTGCTAGGAATTGATCTCCCGAAGGTGCCAAACTGAAGCTACAAGGATCCAAAACTTCCTGTTCAGCCTATTGTTGAAGCCCTAGAAAGGAAATGGGGCATCTGAAGGACTGTTGAGCAGAGAAGGGGCACATTTCCTGGGGTGGGACATGCATATGGGGAATGAGGGGATGTAGACTGTTATTTCGAGTTGGCACTTGTGACGAAGTTTTTCTTGTTGTCTATGTTACATCAGTGTGGTTAAGAATTCCTTTATTTGAGTGGAGTTTAGTCCCAGCTTGGGGGTGACCCACTGCTGAGTGTTTTGAGAAATGTGGTATAAGGATGGGAGGAACGTGGAAGGTTTACACACAATTGGTGACCCTTTTATCAAATATAAGTGTCAATTGTGTGTTAAATTATGTGTTGCATCATTATTTATGCATTTATTTTTATGGGTTTTCCTGTGTATGCTTCATGTGTATTTCTATTATTTTTTTTGACGAAAATGGTTATAGATTATATTAAGTAGGTGGCCTGGCCACATATTCGATTACAAAAGGCCTCGAATTTCTTCGGGCTTGCATTTCTGAAACCAATCTACTGCTATAGCTATAGACTTGGAACTGATCTAAAGGTACTGGATTATTTACAGCAATGGCTTCTATACAAAATGCCAATTTGCTAGTCAGATCTAGGTAACAGACTCTTAGTGAGATGGATTAATTCTTGGAGTCTTGATTCCAGTCCCTATTCAGCTGATCCATCTTGGCTTCCATCTGATCCATTCTCTCTTCGAATTCCTGTTGAGGATTTTTTAGTTCCTTATGCAGTTTGTCCAGCTCCTCCAAAAATCCAATCTTTGTAGTGATGATATCTGCTTCAAGCTACTCCATTCTGCGCCCAGCTTCTGAGTCCAAGTTCTTCAGGAAGTCCAGCTGATGCTGGAGCAGTTGCTTCAGGATTTCCAAAGCCTTATCCATTTCCTTTAACCTCTCTTCAGTGCTCGGATTGCCTGTTGATGAAGAAGCCATTTCCAGTCGTGCCTCTCCCCCTTGCGTCTTGCCCTTCTCTGATGGGTGCTTCACGCTCTCTCTGTCCCTGGATGACTTGCAAAAACGCCTTGAAACTGGATTGAGAGGGGAGAGATCACCCTTTATTTCTTCTACATGCCTTCTCATCATTGCATTTAGATTTACAGAATTTGTGGGGGAAGGGCGTGCGAATCTCTTGTCTCCCCCATGTTTGAAGCGCCTATCCTCATGGTACTAAGATAACTCCTTCGCCCAACCAAAACCTTTGTCGCGTACTTGACTTTCAGATTCCCCTGATTTCCAATCTGCTGCCAAAGCTTGCATATGAGTGTATGAGAGAGCATGGGTTGGGGTTCAAGGGAGCTCCATGCGATCTATCACTTCATTCACTGTCAGTACACCCGCCTCCAGCAGCGTGCCTCTATTGGCTTCTTTGTCAGCCACCCCATTGAGATCCCTTAGCACATGAAAAAATTTATGCGATTTAAAGTTCCTTAGAAGAAGGCGTATCTTATCGAGAAGGTTATTTAGAATAATGATTTGGGTCTTATATTGGTTGATTATAGCCTGTATAATTATTCTGGAGTCACCGATTATTGTCAAGTCCTGGATTCGAAGTTTGTTTGCTTGGTGTAGTCCTTGCCAGAGAGCCAAGGCCTCAGCTCTATTATTGGACTCTATTCCTAGGCCCAAAGTGAAGCGCGTTGTTGTAGCCTCTGTCAGATTTTCAATTATCCCCCCTCACCCATCCTGGCTTGGGTTGCCTTTCGAGGCCCCATCAAAGAAGAGAATAGGAGTGTTTATTTCTCTTTTCCAGTTGGAAAAATCCTACTTGCTTTTCCTAATCTCCCAGTCTTCTTTGATTATATCACTTGCTTTTTGGGCCTCGAGACCTTGTATCTTGAACTGGCTTAGCCAACGCTCCTCTGCTTCTTCCAACTTATGATTCTTGAAAGTAGTGCAGAGAATAGGATCTGATTCACCCAGAAGAGCTTAATTTTTTGTGACGACTATGGTTGCACTTCTTTGGCTATCTCTGAAGATTCTATCGTTCCTTTCTATCCAAAGGTTCCACAGGATAAACTTCGGAAGCATTCCCCACAGCAAGAAAGCTTGGGTTCTCCCCTTGTCTGCGAAAGGATAATAAGAGTCCCAGTGGAGAAGGAGGCTTATTAAATCAGGAGGAAGGTTGAGGGCTATGTGAGGACATGTTGCCATCCTCCAGAATTCTTTTGAAAAGCCACAATTTAAGAGAAGATGGTTTGTGGTTTCATCCGCATGAAGTCAAAGGGGACACCTGAAGGGTCCTTCCCAGCCCCATCTTCGGAGGTTCTCCCCTGTTTGGATACTCTGGTGTGCCAGGGTCCAAATAAAGAGGTCAATTTTTGGCAGTGAGTTGGACTGCTAGATTGGTTTCCAGAGTGTCGGATTAGGCATAGCAGTGGGGACGATGTTGAAGAGTTGGTAGCCTTCTGCAGTGGTGTAGGCCCGTGCATTCCTTCCCCATCCTCTTTCGTCTTTACCTTTCTTTTTTAGGGGGGCCTTCCCTTGAAGACATCTCTTGAGGGAACACCAGTGACGGTCTAGAGTAGCTGGTCTATTTGGCACTCCCCACCCTTGCTAGGTTTGAAGCCTATCTTTCCCCCAGATTGAAATGTCATAAAGCGTCACAATATTTTGACTGTCCATCTAGTTCTTGAGGCACATTAGGTCTTGCCGGAGCTCGAGAGGTGGGTCTCCCATTATGGAGTCTGTCCAGATTCTGATTTTCTTACCATTTTTAGGCACCCAAGTGAGGTGAGGGCTGAAGTGAGGGAGCCCATTTTTGCAGAGTGCAAAGATAGGGGAGCTTTTCGTTTCTTTGCAAGGAAATTCCAAGCTTTTGTCCCGTGGCCCCCGAAAGTATTTCCTCCAAAGCGCGAGTTTACTCCAAGTAGGTTTTCCAGTGATCATCTTCCAGAGCATCTTTGACCCCAAGGCCAAGTTTTGAACTCTGGTTTTTTTTAAATTGAGTCCCCCTTCCAGGAAGGGCTTTGAAGTTTTTTCCCAGCTTATCAAGTGCATTTTTCTTCTTGCCTGCCTTCCTCCTTCCCACAAGAAGCATCTTTGAAAGGATTATATTCTTTGGATGACTTTGACAGGGGCTAACAGCAGCGAGCTCTGGTAGATAGGGATGTTGGACACCACAGATTTGATCAGAACTGCCTTCCCTACTAAATTTAACCAATTCGCCCCCCAAGATGAAAATTTATTCTTTAGTTTTTTGAACAAATGGTTCCAGTGAGAGGCTCTAGGGGCATTTTTGAAAATAGGGATTCCCAGGTATTTAAAGGCCTCCCAATTAGTATTCCCTTCCATCCCTAGCACTCTTGTGATTCCCAGCATCTCGTTTGGCATGATATTCCATCCATAGATGTTACTCTTGGCCTGGCTTATTTCACTTCCAGAGGCTGTTGCATAAGCATCCAATTCTTCCTTAAACTTTCTTGCTATTATTGGACTTGATCCTCCCAACAACAGAGTATCATCCGCGAATTGTGCATGGTTTATGTCTTTCACCCCTTGCACTATTCTTAGTCCCTGGAGATTTTTGTGAATTTGGGAGTTCTCCAGCTGGTAGCTTAGGACTGATGCTTGGAGTGCATAGAGCAGGGGCGAGAGGGGGAACCCTTGTCTTAAGCCCCTGGAGGATTTGAAGAATTTTGTTACCTTCCCATTCACCAATGGGGCTATCCATGGGGATCCTATGCAGGCTTTTATCCAATTTACAAATTTCGAATCAAATCCCAACTTTCTCATGACTTCAAATAAAAATTCATATCTGACTCTATCAAAGGCATTAGCGAGGTCCAGTTTAATAACCATACCTTTTTCTTTCCTTCGGACACTGGAATGGATAGCCTCTTGAACCAGGATGATGTTATCAGCAATATGCCTTCCTTTGACAAAGCCTCCTTGGTTTTCAGGGACAATGGAAGGGAGAAGTTCCTTGAGTCGATTGGCTATAACTTTGGCGAGGATTTTATAGCTTGTGTTGCAGAGGGAAATTGGCCTGAAGCGATTGAAGGAAAGTGCTCCTTTTTCTTTCCGGATGAGTGCCAGGAAGGATGAATTGGTGCTTCCCCCTAGCTTGCTACACTGCTGTGATTTCTTAATCATTTTGGTTAGATCCTTTTTGATTATATGCCAGCACTGCTGATAGAATCTGGCAGTAAACCCATCTGGTCCAGGGGCCTTGTCTAGGTTCATCTGATCAAGAGCCTCCTTTATCTCTTGTTGTGTTACCTCTCTTGTCAGCTCACTGTTGGTTTCCTCTTTTATGAGTCGTGGGATAACAGTGAATGGGTACCTATGCTGGTCCATTTATGTTCCTTGTGGTTCTGTATAGAGCCTCTCAAACGCTTCATAGGCTGCTTGTTTTATGCCCTTTGGGTATGCAATTGTTTTATTCTGGACTTGAACTTCTGTAATTGCCTTGTATTGTTTCCTTGCTTCCACTTGTTTGTGGAAATAGCTTGTGTTTCGGTCTCCCTCTTTCATCCATAGGCTTCTTGACTTTTTCCTCCAGTAGCCTTCCTCCGCTCTGCAGGCATTGTGCCAATGCCTTTGAAGGCTTTCCTCCTGTTGCAAGGTTGATGGTGTGATCTCCTGTTGTTCCATTTCCAGCTGGTGGCTCTCAAGCTGGGCTTGGGCTGCTATGCGCACAGTTGTTGGGATTGGTTGGCTCTTTTCCCAAATCTTTAGGGGTCTTTTTATTCTTCTATTTTTTTCCTCCCAAACATAAAAGGATGAGCCTTGAACAACATTGGCCCAAGTTTTAGAAACTAGATCTAGGAAGTCTTTGTCTTGTATCCAATTTGGGTTGAATATGAAAGGGATGGGCCCTCTGACTTGGTATTTTTTAATTTCTAGTCGAATTAGCTTGTGATCAGATACACTGTGGGGCATAATTTCTACTTTTTCTATGAGTCCTAGCAGCAGAAGGGAGCTTTGTACTAGGAATTTGTCCAGTCTGGCTGCTATGTGCCCAGGACCGATCCTCTTATTGGTCCACGTGTAAAGTCCCTTGGTCGGTTTGATGTCTAGAAGGTCCCAGGCTGAGGCTAAGTCCTCTACCCATTCTCTAGCTGGGTCTCTTACTATGGAACCCCCTCTCTTTTCTTCCTAAGCTAAAGTTACATTTATATCCCCACCAAGGATGATATTGTTGAGATTACTTTGCTAGAGGTGGCCCTGTAAGGACTCCCAACAATGTTTTTTTCCCCCAAATGTTGCGAAACATAGATATTAAAGACACTCACCTGATAACTCGAGTCTTTATGAAGGAATTTGGTGTGAATCTAGTGCATGCAAGCGTCAGAGCTTAGTAGGTCTATTTTGGAGGCGTTCCACACTGTGCAGAGTCCTCCTGAGGCGCCTCTGGCATTTCCAGCTACTCCGAGGCTTACTTTCCATACATTCAACAAGGTTTTAAGTGCTTCTTGCTGGCTCATTTTGGTCTCCTGGAGCAGGAGGATGTTTTCTTTTGAGGCTTGGATAACATCCTTGAGCACTTCTTCCTTCCTTTTGTTACCCATTCCTCTACAGTTTCAGGAGGCTATGATCATTGTAAACCTTGGGGGGAGGGATGGCCTCCTTGGGAGGCTTTGGCTTGTTTCCTTGTTTGGCGAACACTAATCAGCTGCTTGATGGTGGGTTGTGACCCGTTTAGGACGTCTTTGTAGGTTCCCTGGTCCCTTTCATCTTTTTTGGTTTTCCTGCCTCTTCCTGCTTTCTTTGGGGTGACCCAAACTTCGTTTGCCTCATCTGATTCACTGCCTATGGAGATATCCCCTTCCTCTATGTTCTGACTGCCTTCCAACCTTTGGGGGGAGTTATTTTGCGCCCCTTCTTCTTCTGCTGGCTGATTTCCTTTGTCTTCAAAATTTTGGTGTTATTTTGCTCCCTCTGGCACATTGTTACTTGGGTCTGGCTCCCCTTCGTCCACTTCTTTAGCTAGGATACTGAAGTTGTTCTCAGTTTCCTTGGTCCCTAAAGTTTTGGCCTGCGGTGGGGCTATCTGTTCATTTATTTGTCCCTTCGCTTTGGATTTCCCCTTGCGAGCCTGTTGCCAGCCTTCTTCCCCTTCTTTCTCTGTGGGGGGGTTCTTTGGGCATTTCCTTTGGAAGTGGTCATATTCCTGACACCCTTTTCACTTGAACGAGAGATTTTCGCAATCCAGCTTTTGGAAGTGGTGTTAGTCACCAACTTTCATTTTTATTGCTTCGAGTAGTCCTACCTCCAGATAAACCTCCACACAGATCCGTGCACAGGAGTACTGGTCTCTTGGCTCTTCTCGGTCAATGTAGCGTCCTAGTCCATTCCCTATTGCCTGAAGCGAGGTGGGGTTCCAGCAATGAATCGGCAAATTAGGGAGTCCTACCCAGACTGGAACATCCTTGGGAAATTCTGAGGCAGGATCAAAGCTTGGGGTCCATCGGTTTAAGTAGAGTCATTGGGTGCCCATGAAGTACGAGCCGTTTCTGGAGATCAAATCTCTATCCTCCTGAGAGATAAATTTGAAAATGAAGTATCCACGCCCGACCGCATAGCACGTAACACTATTTGTGATCAACGGTCTCCAGTTTCGATGTATCTAGTTGTCTGTGGATCTGGTTGAGGGCCAAAGACCCATGAACTGACCGACAAGTCTGTGTTCAGAGAGGGACAGAGCTACTTTCATTGGAAGTTCGGGCAGCAGATCAATCTCTGGAATAGTGTCTAGTTTCTTGACGAAGCTCAAGGGTGTTGCGGAGGATGTCTTCTTGTTGCAGGTTGCAACCAGCTTTCGAAAGGAGGTGGAGGGGGAAGGAGGGGGCAGAAACTCCCCTCCTTGAGCTTCCATGGTGGCGCTCGAGAGAACCCTAGGCTTTACCAGGGCACGAGTTCAACCAAACAAGTTCTCTCCCTTGAGGAAATTTTGACTGTCAGCTCATTTGTCACCACCACTTCAATGTGTATTTCTATTATTATTCTATATAAATCTGTGTATTTGTAGAGTATTTGTATGTTTAAATATCGTATAAAGTTCAATTTTTTTTTACATGGCATATCCCAACAGGTGGCTGGGGATGATACATCCCTAATCCCTGAAACCACTTTACATCATATTACTATGACCATTTATATCATGCTCAACTCACTAACCTACAAAACCATATTATCCTAACCAATTATATCTATAATACCTAATCCCTATTATTGCTAACTCCTAATTTCGTTAACCCCTAACACCTAATTAACCCCCAAAATTGTTAACACCTAACCCTTTACCCATAAACCCTATAACCCCAACAACCTTAATATAAATTGTATTATATATAAAACTTTAATAAAATTGTATTTATATAAAAATTTATTATAAATTGTATTATATATTTCTTATATAGTACAATTTATATTATATAATATAAATTGTATAATATATTTGTTATATTATATGGAGTTTTATTAATACATATTTTATAAAACCCGTCAAATTTGAAAACCTGCATCAAATTGAAAAACCAAAGAAAACAAAAAACAAAACCCTCCCGATAGGAGCAAGAACCCGACATCAAATCATTTTGACTGGCTCGACACAACCCTGAATGAAAGAGCCAAAAAAAGAGACATGGTGAGACAAAGAGTGACAAAGAGAGACAAAGAGAGAAAAAGGACCGACAATGAGACAAAGGATAGATAATCAATATGGATTGTACTAGAGGAGTTTTGAAGATCAAGGAAAATCCAAAATATGTCTCATTTGAAACCTCCCCTAATTTCAATCTTACAAGATTGTAGGGGGCATTGATGGAAGTAACATGTCATTATGTTGGGATTCTATTCCACATTATTACTCGCACTCATCCATTTTTTTCTTACATAGAACTTTTTTGAAACATGAAGACTTCAAACTATATGTTTTCCAATTTTGGCATCTGGTAGAAATCCCAAATATTTTTGTACATGATTTGCAATCAATTTGCAAATTTGTTAAGGATCAAAATATCTACATTATAAAATTATAAAGTATGTTTTTTTTTTTAAATTATAAAAAAAAAAATTATATCTTTTGTACTGGCCATTTTTCCACTCTATTTAGATCTTGTTTTTTTCAAAAAATTGGTGTATATGTATTCTTGTCCTCGAAACTATTGAAAATTATTACTACGACACCTAGGTACTTTGTTATATAGCGATTTCCTTACTTCAATCATATTAACAACTCACAAAACAATAATACACTACTGAAATATTCAATTTAATATCATGTAGTGGAAGCATAAACTAGGAAACCAAAACAAGCACACATGAACACCAATATTTTGGGTAGATACCCCTAGAAAAAACTTGAAGGAAAAACCAATGCTGAGAATGATTTTATTATGCTAAAATTAGGGCTCCTGTAATATGGATAATGTCCCACTGATAGAAATACAAATACAGACTAACTTGGAAAGGTTTGACTTGTTATACTACCAGTTCTAACACACTTTTCTAGGTATCTGCAACTTGTCCTTCTATGACCCGCAAATATCCGTGACTGTCTCCACTATGAACTACATATATCTACGACTATCTACATTGTGACCCACATATGTGTATGAAAAACCTGTATGAAAATCTTCGTACGATCCAACACTCTCCTATGGCTTCCTTCGACTGAAATCCACCTGTGTATGCCTCTGTTCTCTCTTCTACTTGACTTGTATGATCTCTAGATGAAAGTCCTTTTTCACCTATCCAATATATTGAATCATAGTCCTTCATGATCCAATTCTCTATGTGTCGAATCTCTCAACACAACTCCTGTCAAGTGTCTTTCTCCTTCACCCTAGCCTTGCTTTTATAATCGTGAGTTACAATCTATTTTTAATCTCAAAAGTGATCTACGATTGAGATTACTTCTCACACTCACTTGAGATTTAGATTACATTCTTCATGCTAAGTTCTTTTAACATGTTTCTTAAATAACTCAATTAACTAATTACATAATTAATTAATAAAAGCAATTTAATTTAGTAATTCATTTAATTAAATTAAACTCAAGAGTAGAAGGATTTGGAGAATTTCCACACATCTAGACACATAGAACTGTGCATAAATACATGTCTGATGCTACCACTAACATCAACAGTAACTTAGGATTTTGCCAAATTATTTCATTTTGCATCCTGCTATTCAATTCATGTGGTTGTTGTAACTTGTGTTATAAGAAACATTGGAGTCAGGATGCTGCCACAGTAAGAGGTGTTATATATTGTACAAAGTGTTTCCAAGCCATTATCACCTAGGGATCACATGTATTCCCTAAGTTATATAGATTTGGATAAGTTAGAACACTACATTTTCAAGGTGTAACAACCTCTTTTTCCATTTCAAGAAGTTTTTGTTTGCTTCTTCGTAGTGAGGAAACAATGGAAGATCTTCTATATGAATTATGGACCTTTATTGATAGGTGTTCACCCTCAAATTGGCATTTCTTGTTAATGTAAATTTATGTAGGTTTTAATATTGATCCATGTGGATATCAGTGGCCACCCACCTATTCCACGGGCTCGAAAAACAATTTTCCATTTTGACAGTTTTTTCGACAGATTTTTGGGTTCCAAACTTTCGGGGCCGTTTTGAGGCCCTAATGGTGTTTTTTGGGAAAACATGGAACAACATGGAAGTTATTTCATGTTCCTCACATCAAAATTTTTATTCTTTGAATATATCTTTCTAACGGTGTATTGAGCGCCCCAAACAGAGATCGTATGCAAAAGTTATGCCCCCGGGAAGTTGACGTATCAACTACCTCCATCGGGGCCCACAAACCTTTTGGCTTTTCATTTTCCGGGGTTAGGGTTTTGGATTTTCCTTATGTTAAAAATGCCCTTAGAGCCTCATTTTAATAATCATCTTCTTCCGAATGCGAGTAGCTGTCACATCTCTTCTCAGAGATAAGATGCCAGCATTCTAGCGAATCTTTCACTCTGTATTTTTACAGTCTCTGTACATTTCTTTCATTAATAGAAATCGTGTATTACTGTATCTCCACATTTATGGTTGAATATATGATACATTTATGTTATATTATTGGATATCCATGATATCTCTGTATGTTTATTTATTATATCTCCGCTCTCATTTCGTGTCGAAAATAATCTGGATCAATGGTATTAGAGGAGGCTGCTCTTGATTGTTTTTCAGTGCATGTCCCCGACGAGGTCCGAGTATAGAAATTTGGGTCTTGAGCTTGTCTCTATTGAGGACAATCGCTCTTGCATACCCAAGAAACCCTCAATGGCAGAAGAAAATAAAAATGACAGAGCAAACAATTCTATCAATCTGTTGCTTGAGCAAGCTCTCACGTGACAGAGGGACGAAATGATGGAGAATTTTTCCCACATCCTTCAATGCCTACCGATAGAATCATGCACATATTTATCAAGAGGCCACTTTGGATGCACCTCACCTTTTAAGGTGCAGGTCAATTTTTATATTCCTATATTTGAAGTTCAGATAGATGTAGATGCCCTAGATAAATGGTTAAATCTGTTATAGAAGGTTATTTCTCTGTTCACAATTTTTCCAACAGAGAAAAGATCATGTTCGTGCTCCTTAAGGCTCTCCCCCATGTAAAACATTGGTGGGAAACTTACTAGGAGAAAATTTCCACAGAGGAGTTTGGAATATATGGGGCCAAGCCCACTTGGGATTTGTTTGTGGATGCGGTAAAGGAACAATATTACCCTGTTAGCAACTATGAAGACCGATACATGAGATGGACCACATTGCGGCAAGAGAGGGGCCAAGAAGTTTCAGAGTTCACCAATACCTTCCATATCTTGCGCACCAAGCTGGGTATCAAAGACTCTGAGTGACATCTGGTTCTAAAATACCGTGGGGCTCTTCACAGATACATCCAAACTAAAATGGATTTTCTAGACATGTCATCACTCGGTTCTTCTTATAGATATGATTTTAAAATCGAGCATAAGTTTAAGCACCAGAACAAATGGGAGTTCAGATCTACAAATCTACAACAACCAAAGTATGAGAAAGATGACCCTAAAAAACAACTTCTTGAAAACCATTCTAAGCCACAGGAAAAGAAGGGTCACAAAAATATGAAGAAGGACATTGGAAAATGGTGTGAATTACACAAAATCCCTTAGCACAACATCAAGGAATCTTGCTCAAAATAGTCATTGATGGCTGAGATCAAAGACAAGGAGCCGAACCCTAATTCAGAATTTGATTATGAAAATACTGGTAAAAGAAAGATCATCGATGCAGACCCCACTGCTATTGTCATGATTGAAACAATTCAAACAGAAGAACCAACAGATCTTGAAGAGGGGGAGCACCTTTTTCATTCACAGATGTGGGTGAAGGGGACCCCACTACATTTTATTGTTGATAGAGGAAGCCAGAAGAACCTCATCTCAGCAGAGGTCGTCAAACAGTTGGGATTGTCGACAACACCACCCCTGCAACCATACAACATCAGGTGGCTTCACCAGGGATGATATCTTCATGTCAGCCAACATTTGTGATTGTCATACGACATCCAACCCTTCAAGGATGAGGTATTATGTGATGTTTCCCCATTGGATGTCTGTGATGTTCTGTTGGGCCAACCATATATGTGGAAGCACCATGCTCTCTATTAGTCTCAACCTCGTAGTGTCATTGTTACTCCGGTGGTTCATATCTAAAGAATACCAGAGGTAGTTCTGAATACTGTTCCACCTAAACAATGCCAGAAGGTAGTATATCATACTACAAAATTCATCTTCTTCACAATCTGTTCAAAAGGTGAACAAAAGGATACTGCAACCACTGCAGCCTTGACCCAAGCACCTTCTATCCAATGGAAGCAGGTCGACAAGACTGCAACAAAGTGAAAATATTCCTTCTGCACATAGACATCTCATGTACCCCGACTGGTTGAACAGATTCAACCCCACCAACAACAGGTTTGTGACATCCTTCCACAAACCAAGCAATGAAACATCTCCAGCAAGGCAAGCAACACACCAAGATTCAGATTCAGAAAACGCTTTCCTCTCTCCCTCGAGAAATCAATGCAATGGAAACCATTCATTCCTAAGGAGTGAGGATTGATCCAAGTGGAAATCGGTGGCATCCCACCTATTCCATGGGCTCGAAAAACAATTTTCCATTTTGGCAGTTTTTCGGCAGTTTTGAGTTCCAAACTTCCTGGGTCGTTTTGAGGCCCTAAACGAAAAAAATTTCGGAAAATGGGGAGTAACATTGTACTTCCTTCACATTTCTCACATCAAAATTTGTATTCCTCGGATAGATATTTCTAATGGTGTATCGAGTGCTGCAAACAAAGATCGTATGCAAAAGTTACACCCCCGAGAAGTTGACGTTTCAACTACCTCCATCGGGGCTTGCAAACCTTTTGGCTTTTCATCTTCTGGGGTTAGGGTTTTGGATTTTCCTTATGTTAAAAATTCCCTTAGAGCCTCATTGTAATAATCATCTTCTTGCAAATGTGAGTAGCCGTCACATCTCTTCTTAGAGATAAGTTGTCACCATTCTAGCGAGTCTTTCACTTTGTATTTTTACAGTCTTTGTACATTTCTTTCATTACTAGAAATTGTGTATTATTGTATCTCTGTGCTTATGGTTTCATCTCTGATACATTTCTATTATATTATTGTATATTTGTGATATCTCTGTGCATTTATTTATTATATCTCTGCTCTCATTTCCTGCCGAAAATAATCCAAATCAAATATTTTGTAACTATATGTAATCATATAAACTTTAGTGTTAATGAAATTACGACATACAAAGAAACACTGATTTCTAATTATAGGTCTACATTTATCCATTGATGAATTATAGAAGTTTGAATCTACCAAATTCCAACATTGTTATTCCAATTACACTGGAGCCATAAAGGACAGTATCCATTCGGGCCAGATCAACATAGAAAGGGATGAATTCAATTTGTCCTTCCAACTTTCCAATGAGTAGTCTAAGTGTATCCTTTGCTTGAACTAATATTTGAAAACCTTGTGATTATTTTTCTTGATGGTTACAATCCACCTCTCATCTATGTGAATCAACTTCCAACAGTGTATTCAATGTAAATTCCAAAAGATTCAGAATTGTGTGAATCCTAGATCTCTCCTAAATTAATTAATTGTTATGTATGTGTGATTTGCCAGTTATTTTCTTAATGAACAATATTTTATTAAGGTTATGTGAATATTCACACTTCTTTTCATAGTTGTATATCTTGTCTCATCTTCTGTGAATTTTGAGGTTCACATTCTTTCTTTATGTTGGAAATATATAAGGTATACTCATTGATTTTCAACTTGTATGCAACCTCCCTTTATGAGATATTTGAGTGGCCATTAATATTGTAGCTTGAAATCCATACTTGTATTGCAGATTGAAAAATGGTTTCTTATATCCCAGAGACATGACAAAATTTGACATGTGGATGGGTGATCATGGGAAGGAGACAAACAACTTGTAGAAGGTAAAGCATTGATTTTCATATGAATTATTGCTGACAATAATTCTATTAACTTGCTTATTTATTGACCTAGACGAGAACACGAGAGAATAATGACTAGGGTGATGAAATATATGATTCCCTCAACCCAATTGAAACAATTAAAAATGGCTTGTGAAAGGAAAACAAATAACTCCTTAAATTGGCTAGTTGTAAGCCTGTAACACACCCACTACCGGAACTAAGATTTTTCGACTTTTTCCTTCTTTTCACCGAGGAACAGAATTCCCTGAATTCCTATGGGGCCTAATGTAGTTCCTACCATCCCTTATCCTTACCCATGTGATCGTGGGTCATGACCACAGGCCTTACCAGAGAGGTACTTCCGGCTTTCTTGATTCAGGAAATCGCGATGCATGCGATCCCTTGCTCTCTTGACTTTCAAAGGACTGAAACCAGAAACACCAAACTCTAATCATGCTCCACTATTTTGAGGTTTCCTCCATTAGGATTTCAGGATGTGTGACGATAGGAGGTCTCGCACCTGGGTTTCCCAGGAGCTGAAACTCCGAAACACCAAACTCTAAACATGATCCACTATCTCGGGGTTTCCTCCATCGGGATTTCAGGATGTGCGACGACAAGAGGTCTCGCACCTGGGTTTCCTGGGAGCTGACAATATGAAACACCAAACTCTAAACATGCTCCACTATTTTGGAGTTTCCTCCATTGTGATTTCGAGATGTGCAACGACAGGAGGTCTCACACCTGGGTTTCCCGGGAGATGAAACTCCGAAATACCAAACTCTAAACATGCTCCCCTATTTCAGGGTTTCCTCCATCAGGATTTCGGTATGTGAAACGATAGGAGGTCTCGCACCTGGGTTTCCTGGGAGCCAAAACTCCGAAACATCATAGCTTGTCCACACTCTATCATTTCAGGATTTCGTAAGTCGAGATTTCGGGCTACGCGAAGATAGGAGGTCTCGCATCTAGGTTTCTTGGGTGCTGAAACTCTAAAACATCCAACTCTAGACATGCTAGGCCATTTCGAGGTTTCTCAAGTTGGGATTTCAGGACTGGCGAGTACAAGAGACTTGCCTCTAGTTATCCTGAGTGTTGAAACACCGAGATAATAAATTCTAGTCACGCTATACCATTTCAGGGTTTCATACTTCGGGGTTTCGTGTCTGGCGAGTACAAGGGATCTTACCCTTAGGTATCTCGCGTGCCAAAACACCATAACTCATCCATGCTATTTTCATTTCAGGGTCTCATCCATCGAGATTTCATGATATGTGAGAACAAGAGGTCTCGCACCTGGTTCCCCGGGAGCCAAAACTCCAAAACACCGAACTCTAAATACACTATACTATTTCGGGATTTCACACATTGGGATTTTGGGACTTGCGAGTGCAAGGGAACTCTCCCTTGGGTGTTTCGGGTACCGAAACACTGAAACGCTGAATCTATACGCGCTAAGCAATTTTGAGAATCCGCAAATCGAGTTTTCGAGATATGCGACGACAGGAGGTCTCGCACCTGGGTTTCCCGGTAGCCGAAACTCCGAAACCTACATACATACATATATATATATATACATACATATATATATATATATATATATATATATATATATATATATATATATATATCGCTCAGTCTGTTTCAAGGTTTCTTCCATCGGGATTTTGCGGGTCAGTATTTTGCGAGTCGGGTTTTCGAGACTGGTGAGTACATGGGGCCCGCACTTAGGTACCCCGGGTGCTGAAATACTGAAATATAATAACTTCTCCACACTCTATCTTTTTGGGATTTCGCAAGTTGGGATTTCAGGACTTGCGAGTACAAGGGAACTCGCCCTTGGGTTTCTCGGATACCAAAACTCCGAAATACCACTCTTAAACCTGCTCATCTTATTTCAGGGTTTCTTCCATCGGGATTTTGCAAGTCGGGGTTTTGGGACTTGCGAGTACAAGGGAACTCACCCTTGGGTTTTTCGAGTACTGAAACACCAAAATATCGAAGTCTAAAAGGACCATTCTCCCTCGTGCAGGGTTTTAAGACTTACACCATAAAATCCTTCAGCAGACCCTTGGATAAACTTTCAAAAGGGGTGTCCCTGTGGGGAGATCTATCCAGGGCATTACTTGAGACAATTAAGGGAATAAATTTCCCGAGAACAAACTTGAAACCTAAATCTGTTCCAAAACATATATATATATATTTACGTAAGTCATAGGTGGTCTTTCCAACATAAGCATGCAGTCAAAATATGTGTATATATATATATATGTAAGCCATAGGTGGTATTTCCAATATAAGCATACAACCACCATTTCTGATTAAAACACCATACAGACAGTATTATACTGTAACCATTCATGATTACACAAACCATGATCATACATGTCAGAATATTAACTGCAGGATACGAGATATAACACTTATCAGAAAAACACCAGGTTTGATGCAACTGCTGAGATGGGTGCTCGTTTCCACCCAACCGTAGGCTCAATGATTCTGAATGGATTTACCACTAGCCACCCCTGAGCTTAGACTACGATTCTATGAGACTAAGTCTCTATTTTTCAAAAGTCCAGAATGAAGGTTACTCTCCTTCTTCTCTGCTTATCAATCACTCTGTGTATTTTTCTAGAGTCCTTCTGATTTCTTCCCTCTTGCGATCTCTGTCATGACCGCCTCTTCCCACACCTCTTTCCTGCCTTTTCTTTTCCGGTGAGGTTGTGTGTGGCACAAACTTCCCCACAGTGGTCAGGTCTGAGGCTTCCATGGATGGGTGTTTCACCCCCATCCCTCATTAATTCATGAGGAGCCTCTTCACCTACCAACCTAGCGAGTAATTCATTTCAGGGCTAGCGAGCCATTGTTGATCTTCAGTCCAGTGAAGACCAAATATGGTATTTGTTTCGGTGGAAGTTAACGCCACCATTCCAAAATCCTTCCACCACCTTTCATCTGCCATCGTGGTCTCTTTTCAGCACATCCCCCTCCTAGCAGTCTTGCAACATATATTCATAACATTATTTACATTCGTCGACCTTTTATACTAAGGTCCATTCAAAATCACACATTCACATCTTTGAGTCTGCCATAGTCCTTCGCCAATATAGTTATTTTTATAGATTAGGGGAAACAGGGTGTTATAATTCCCTCCCCTTTAAAGGAACATCATCCTCGATGTTATATGTATCAATATGACATGCATGTTCAGAGGTAAACAAAATTGGATATGTATGTTTCATGGCATCCTCCATTTCACATGTAGCCTCATCTGGGCCAAAATGTCTCCACTGCACCTTGACCCGTGCAATGGTTCTGTTCCGGAGTGGGGTTTCCTTTCTGTCCAATATGCATTGAGGTTCTGGTAGGAATTCTCCCTCCGGTTCCACCTAGATCATAGACCAGTCAATTATATGATTAGAATCATGTACATATTTCTTCATCAATGAAACATGGAAAACATTATGTGCTTTTACTGTGGGAGGAAGTGCTAGCCTATAGGCTACAGGTCCAACTCTATCTAGAACCTCAAAGGGTCCACAATATCGAGGTGCCAACTTGGCACAAGCTCCCATTTTTAGGGAACTCTTCCTGGGCCTAACTTTGAGATATACATGGTCTCCCATCTTGAACTCTCTTGGAGTTCTCTTTTGGTCAGCGTAACTTTTCTACCAGTTCTGAGCGACCTTCAGGTTTTTCTTTATCTGAGTCACTTGTTGTTCTATTTATTTCAACATGTCGGGTCCAAAAGAAATTCTATTTACAGGATTACTCCAACTGACAGGAGTGTTTCACGGCCTACCATAGAGGACTTCAAAGGGACTCATCTTTAAGGATTCTTGGTAGCCGTTGTTTTAGGCGAACTCGACTAGTGGAAGGTAGTCCTCCCACCTTTTGGGTTGATGCATTACATGCATCCTGAGCATGTCTTCTAATATTTGATTCACTCTTTCCATCTATCCATCGGTTTGAGGGTGATGGGCAGTGCTAAACAACAAATTGGTCTCTAAACCCACCATCAGTTATTTCCAAAAGTTGGAAGTGAATTTTGTGTCTCTGTCAGACACGATCTCTTTTGGCATACCATGCAGTCTGAATATCTCTTTCATGAATATCTGAGCGATGTCTATTTCCTTGCAATTCAAATTGGCGGGGATGAAATGAGTAGACTTTCTCAATTTATCCACCACTACCATAGTGACGTCATTATGTTTGGTCGAGGTTGGTAACCCAGTGATGAAATCCATGGAGATGGTTTCCCATTTCCATTTTGGGATTGATAAAGGTTGCAATAATCTTGTTGGGTGTCGGTGTTATGCTTTAACCTATTGGCACTCTATGCATTTGTCTAAGTACTCAGCTATGTCTTTCTTCAACCCAGGCCAGTAGAATTGTTTCCTAGTGGTCGTGATCATCTTCTGGTATCCTGGATGACTAGTATAGGGTCTTTTATGTAGTTCATCCAGTATGAACCTCTTCAAGTTGTCACAGTATGGAATGTACAATCTTCTTAGGTAAGTGAGAAGACCTCCTTCCATCATCTGGAGGTCTACGTACTTTACCCTGGTGGGCTCTTGCTGTAGGCATGAGGTCACGGTCTGGATGAAGGGCTTTGTTTCTTGTGCATTTCTGACTCTTTCTTTGACATCCATCTTACAGATGCTCACCGCTACCAGGTGAATTGTTTTCATACTTCTATTAAGGGCATCGAACACCCTATTTTCCTTTCCTTTAATGTGTTTGATTTCGAAATCAAACTCGCTAAGGAGGGCCATCCACCTAGCTTGTTTGGAATTGAGCTTTGGTTGGTCAAACAAATATCGCAATCCATAGTGATCTATCATAAGTACAAATTTCCTTCCTAGGAGGTAATGCCTCCACATTTTTAAGGCGTGCACTATAGAGGCCAACTCCAGATCATGGGTCACATAATTGACTTCGTTCTCATTCAATTTTTGGGACTCATAGAAAACCACACTTCCTCCCTACATAAGGACTCCTCCGAGCCCCTCCTCCGAGCCCTTCCTTACAGGCATCTGTGCACAAGAGGAATTCAACTTCGGGATTGACGATCTTCAACATGGGTGTGTGGGTCAATAGATGTTTTAGGGTTTGAAATCTTTCTTCACATTTTTGTTTCCATGTAAATTTTGTCCCCTTTTTCTGGAGGGCAGTGATTGGACAACCAATCTTGGAGAATCCTTTTATAAATATCCTATAGTATCCTACTAATCCCATAAAGGATCTAATATTTGAAACGTCCTTTGGGGTAGGCCATTCCATGATAGACCTAATCTTATCAGGGTCTAATGCTACCCCTTCTTTGTATAAGACATGACCCAAGTAATGTATTTACTTCTGTAAGAAGTCACACTTGCTAAATTTGGCATAGAGTTGATGTTCTCTTAGCACTTGAAGCACAAGCCTAGGGTGTTCCTCATGTTCCTCTCTATTCTTGGAGTAAATTAGTATGTCGGGAATAAAAACCAACACAAATTTGTCTAGGAATTTGTTGAGTACATTGTTCATCAAGCACATGAAAGTGGCAGGGGCATTGGTTAACCCAAATGGCACTACCACAAACTCATAGTGACCATACCTCATCTGGAAGGCAATTTTATGGATGTCTTCACCCTTGATTTGGACTTGATGGTATCCCAACCTCAAGTCAACCTTTGAGAAAATATATGCACCTCCCAATTGATCGAACAGGTCATCGATCCTGGGCAAGGGGTACTTGTTCTTTATGGTTACCTAATTGAGTTGTCTATAATCTACACACAGTCTAAGGGTACCGTCCTTCTTTTTCACAAATAGGACTGGTGCTCCCCATGGAGACACGTTGGGCCGGATATAGCCCTTATCCATCATTTCTCTCAATTTCAATTTGATTTCAACTAGTTCAGGTGTGCTCATCTGGTAGGGTGTCCTAGACACCGGCACCACTCTCGGTGCAAGTTCTATCGAGAATTCAATGTCCCTTCTCAGAGGTAGACCCGATACCTCTTTTAGAAATACATCTCTGTATTCTCTCAGGGTAGGGTGGTCTTCGAGGCTTGGTTTGTCGCCTTCAATTGTTTTCAATACCGGTATTGTATATAGGGGACATCCTTTTTGTCAATACCTTCTCATTTGTAGAGTTGATATTTGTCTCACCGAGACAGGTTTTTGGATCCCTTGAAGGGTTATCCTTTTTCCTTCTTCACTTACACATTCCAAGGTTTTATGGTAATAGTCCAATCTGGATTTATGGGCGGCTAGCCAGTCCATACCAATCAACAGATCATACGATCCCAGGGGTAACATGTTAAGGGTTACTTGGGTGGGGAATTCACCCAACATTAATTGGTAGGCTGGTATGACCTCTGCTACCCTTCTTTTGGTGCCAGTGGCTAACTGTACCAACCATGGCTTGGCATTTTTATGTGGTTGTAGTTTACACTTATCAACAGTCTTAGGGGCTATATAAATCAAGTTTGAACTAGGGTCAATCAGAATAGACACTAGATGGTTGGAAATCATACCTTCTATTTCCACCACTGAAGCTTGGTGGTCGACTTGGTTATTATCCAAGGCTGCATAAATTTGTGGCACACTCCTGGCCACATCATTGACGGTGGTAGATTCCTAGATGATGTAAATTCTCTAACTATTATGTTTTCGGTGTGGACAGTCTCTCAGTAGATGTTCTTCTCCACAACCCCAACATTTCAAAGGTTCTCTCTTTGGGTTATTAGCCTTCACTGGTACAGATCTAGAGGTTTTATTTCCACCCAAGGAGGGAAAGTTTTGCTAGTGTACACTCTAGGCTGGGAAGCTCATCCTTGAGTTCTTCTTATAGTTCTTAAATTTTGGGGATTTAATCCCCTTTATTTGAAATCCTGAACTATTCTTTGGTTTCCAGCCTTCGTGAGGTTTTGTCCGATGTCCAAACTGTTCATGACAATATCTTGCCTTTCGAATAGCGCCTTATAGGGTCTTTGGCTCATCAAATTCAATTATGTTCCTATAGTCCTTAGGTAATCCACTGATGAATCATTGCACCTTTTCCTTTTCTTCTTTTATGTAGGGTACATACCTCAGCAGCTCAAGGAATCTACTGACATATTCCTTTATGGTGAGTTGCCCAAGTTTGAGTTCATAGAATTCTTTAGTCTTTTCGTCAAAATATTTTCTCGACAGATACTTCTTCTGGAAGTATTTCTCAAACCATTCCCAAGACAGGTCCTCTTCGCGAACCCCTTTCACATTCTTAAGGTCTTCCCACCAAATGGAAGCCTTTCCATTCAAGTTGAAGGTGGAACTTAGGCCTTCAAATTTTTTGAGAAGTCATGGACTTTGAAATACTTATTTAGTCCAAGCAGCCAAGCCTCTGCTTATTCTCCTTTCTTTATGTCACTGTCGAAGGAGGGTGGTTTGGCCTTCTTGAACTCTTCAAGATTTTGACTCTTGGAAAGTTTCTGCTTTTTTCATTTTCTTCAGGAATGAGAACTAGTTCTGCTTCTAGAAGACCCCTCTGAGTCGCCAGCTTCCTTTCTAGAAGAATTGTCCGATGCTTGTCCCTTATCTCTTGGGTGGACCTTTCTCGAGGTGCTCCTCTCAGTGTGGCCACTAACATGACCACATTTCTGTGTCTCAGGTTCATGCTACATTTTTCTTTGTAGGTCGGATAAGATCTGTAGTAAAAATGTGTTAATTTTTGTTTGCTTCTCTTGTTCGTTCATCATCCTCTCATTGTCAGCCTTGCAGCTTTGTAATTTGACCATGAGGCTCCTCACAGTCTCGGTTAGATCTGGAGGGGTCCCTACTACCCTCCTTTCGTCAGACTCTTCGTCTCTATTGTGGGAGCCTTCCCCCATCTTTTGGTGATTCACCATTCCCTACGTCTTCAATTTCCTGTGGTTGATCTTCCACTTTGTGTGTAGAAGAAAAACGTTGGTTGTTAGTGTTGGTTGTGGAGCCTGATTATCTTCATGATTCAGAGGTATTTTACTTTCAACCATGTTTATACCCCATGAAGTATTTACACCACAGAAGTATGTACACTCTTCCACGTGGGGGACTGCAAAGGGGGGCTACCCCCTCTGTGGGGTCTGGGGGGGGCTATCCCCCTGGCTGGGGGGTTTGGGGGAAAACGGGCCCCCAGTGGGGGTTCGGGGGTGAAGCCCTCGAAGGAAAAATTGCCTTGTAAATGTATATTGTAATTTCATTGTAAATCTGGACCGTTCATTATAAGGTCACAGATCTAACGGTAGAGATTATGTTAGGGTTTTTTTCCCTAGAAAGCAACCCTCTTTTATGAGGGAAATGTATTGCGGTGATGGTTGATGGTGAATATTCTATTATGAGAGAGGAGACTATGAGAGAAAGAAGAGGAAGTTACAATGAGTTTTGTTGTAGGTTGTATCCCTTCATTTGTTGGATAATAATAAAGGAAGGACCTGGAAATTTTTCTGGTGGACGCAACCCACATTGGGTGAACCACGTAAATCCGTGTCTCTCTTGTATTGTGTATCTTCTATGTTTTGTTTCCACATTTGTTTTATTTTATTGCTCCACGGTCCTATTTTTCTAAAAATTGGTATCAGAATGAAAGGTAACTCGCAGGAAAAGAGGGTTCCTGGTTCGAGTGGGAGCAATGTCGGAAGATGGAAAGTTTAGGGTCGAGAAATTTAAAGGCCAAAACTACCAGTTATGGAAGATGCAGATGAAAGATTATTTATATCAGAAGGATCTATTCCTACCATTGGGTGGATAAGCAAAGAAGCCAATGGCCATGAAGGACGAAGAATGGGAGATTCTTGATAGAAAGGCTCTAGGAACGATACGACTGAGCCTGGCAGCGTTGATGGCTTTCA
>ML777683.1:2178907-2190065 GCA_009831015.1 Picea engelmannii | reverse complement strand
GTAGCCTTATTTAGGGCTCTATATTCCACACGCACTCTCCACTTACCATTCTTTTTAGGTACAATAACCAACGGTGATACCCACTCACTGTCTGATATAGGATAGATGAATCCAGCGTTGAGAAGTTTCTGAAGTTCTTCCTTAACAATTTCTTTAAGGTTTGGGTTCATCCTCCTTTGTGGTTTTCAAATGGGTCGACATTATTCTTTGATGTATATATGGTGGATGCATAGTTCAGAGGGAATTCCTTTCATATCCATGTAATCCTAGACAAATTCTTCTTTATGTACAGTCAGTAATTCGAGTTTCAGCAGTGGAGAGATCGGAATTGATGTTCAAGGTTTTTCCAGGTTCGACTTCCACAATGACGCTCTTAGAACTGAATCTAGGAAATAATTCAACTGTTGTTGTTTCATCATATGTTGTTACAGCGTCTGTTGTTACAATGACTATTGTTACAGCTGAATCAATTTGATTGTCAGCGTTTTCTGAGAACATTTCTGAGTTCATTTCTTCCTGGGCAATAGGGTCAAAGACTCTGATCAATCGGTGGTGCATGTTCTATGTAACAGCAAAGGGGTCACAAATAAAGCAGTTTATTAACTCATCCTCTGTCTCTTCTTTGAAACTTAGGGCCTTTCCTATATTTATCATAGGCAGAGAACTTCCATTCTCAATGTCCATCCATAGAGAATTTTCAGGTTCTGCACTAGGTGTAGCATGAGGATACAGGGTAAGTTTTTTTGTGTCATAACCATCAAAGATGGTCATGGAACTAGATCTGCAACCAATGAAAGCATCAACTGTAGCTAACCATGGTCATCCTAGAATTAGAGGATGGCCTCCCAGATTGGATTTGGGTTGCAAAATGACAAAATCAGCAGGATACTCCCATGAGTCCACTGAAATGAGTAAATCATCGATTACTCCTTCTGGTCTGATAGTAGAGTGATCAGATAGTTCTAGAACAGTAGGAGTAGGTTGGATTTGTGTTCTGAGTTGTAGAAACTGTGTAGTTTCTATTGACATGATGTTAATTTCTACCCCTAAGTCAACTAGTACATGTGGAATAAGTGTCTATCCAATTTTAACAGTTACTGTAGGGTTTCTTGGGTCGCCATATTTAATAGGTGGCGTTTTTCCTAACATCAACTCAGAAAAATCCCCCACTACATGCACTGTGAGAGGATATTTAGGTTTTCGTCTAGGTTTCCTGATACAGAGGTCCCTCACAGTCTTGGCATAAATAGGGACATCCCTTATCGCTTGCAGTAGTGGAATATTAACATGCATATTTTTCAATTCTCCTGGGAGATTGAAAGATGGTAATTCCACAGGCTTGGTAATTTCCAGTCTTTCAGGGAATGGTGGGTCTGTTGATTCTATAATAGGTTGGTCAATTTCTTTTGTATTAGCATATGGTCTCTCCCCTAATTCCTTATCTGATTTTGAAAATGGAGCATCTTCAATTATTGGCTCAACTATTCTCCATGTTCTTAATTTTATTTCATCACAAGGCATAAGAGTAATAGATAAGGTTGGCACATTATGTATGTCTATGTTCTGAACGACCTTATTATTTGGGTTTGGGTTAGGTTGCACAGGCATCTGAGGTCATAAGGGAGGATTGTTTGGTGAGGCATTGGGTGGAAATTGCAGTTGTTGCTGCTAGTACAGGGGTTGGAACTGTTGTTGATAGGGTTTCAGTTGGTGATGTCTTTGATAACTAAGTTGTTGTTGAGGGCCTCTCCCTTATGGGTTCCATTGCCCATAGTGATTCTATTTTGGGGGCATAGGTGACCATGCATTGGGATCCTGATAAGAGGGTGGCATTTGATTTGGAGGGGGGGCATTCGTCTGGCCATATGGTAGCTGATTGTTCCAATAATTAAATGTTGGAGGAGAGAATTGAGAGTTCATACCTTGACCTCTTGTCTACCATTGTCTTCTTTGTCTTATTAGATAGACAACCTTTGCTTMCTCATTAGTTTCCTTCATTGATGCTTTTACACCTGATAGAGATGGACATTGGTCAGTGGCATGGTTTAATTCACAAATAAGGCATACCTGGACATTGTTCAGTGGGCACTCCCTTGGTGGATGTTTCTTTCTGCAATTTAGACAGAAAATGCACAATGTTTTCTCTAATTCTACTTGTTTATGTTTGACCTGGTTATCTTTGCTTGGTGCATTAGCCTTGGTTGGCTATTGGTTTTCTTCCAGAATCATTCTCTATCTAGGTTAAGGTGAGTATCCATTTGTGAGGAAAAAGAGTTAATCATCTCTATTTTGAAATTTTCTAACAGATTACTTAGTTCTTCTCTTGTTGTTCCTCCATTGGTTGATTTATGTACCCTTGAAAAAGTGGTATCCTTCGTAGCTGACTTATTCCTTGTAGATCCTCGAGAACATCTTTTGCAGAATTCTATAATGTACTCATAGGATTCCTTAGATATATCTCCCTTGCCAAGCATATTCAACATATCTAAACAATCTTCTCTAACTCCTTTTAGAAAAATGGTTTTCAGAATGTCCTTACTTACATCCGGATGTCTAGACCTTTGTAGATTATGATGGAATCACTCCACAAAGTCTTCAAGGGTCTTGTACTCCTTTTGTGACATCATGAATAGTTCCTCTCTTCGTTCCCTTGTTCGATAGCAGTCATGGTATTTGTTCAGGAAAAGCTGCCTCATTTGTACCCATGTTGAAATGTTTTCTCCTCCAAAGCTTATGAACCATCTTAACGCATTACCCTTTAATGTAGCTGGAAACAGTTTAAGCTTCTACACAGTGGTAGTGTAGTCATAGATTCTACACAAAATGTCAAATTCAAATAGAAACTCATCCGGATATTCAGTAGATAATCCATGAAAAATTGGGAGAGCTGAGAGAGGTATGTTTTTCATAGGAGCCATCCCTCGTGTGGGAACATCAAAAATAGGAAAAACCAGGGTAGAGATAGTATTTTTGTTGTTTACCTGATCCTCGTTGTTCTATGGATTCTCTTGGTGGAGATCTTCTTCATTATCCCCTTGATTCTCCATATGTGTTCTTTCTCTCCACTCAATACAAACAATGTCCCACTCTTCTTTAGTAACTATCCGACCGTTAATCTGATAAACAACTTCTTCTAGATTTTCCCTGTTCTAGGCTATACTTCCTTGATCTTCAATGTTCTCCAGTGTTGCTTGATTATTTGTTGGTGACAAATATTTAGCTTCAACTTCAGCTTCAGCTTCAGCCCTTGATGAGAACAATGTTTCTATAAGGGATATTTCTATTGACTGCGGATCACGTCTTCTTGGAGGATTTGCAGGGCGAAAAATAGATCCTGAAGAAGAATCTGCTCTGGCTATAATATCATCAACAATGGTTTGTCTCCCCAGTATGTTAGGATTTATTCCTCCACATCCTCTGGTACCTGTAAGGTTAGTATTTTGGGGGATTCATTCTCGTGTTTCATGATACATGAATACTATTCATTCCTAAGAAAGAAAACTAATGTGCTTACCAAAATATATGATTATCTTCCCCGGAAACGACACCAAAATGTTGGGCACTTTAATTTTCTAATTGAATAGAAAATCGAAGTGTTCAATATAAATTGTCAACCCAAGGAAGTCTATTATTTCAAGATAATTGTGCACAGTCTGTGCTAGATTATGAAAGTGTCTCTAATCTAATTGTAGTAGGGAAGTTTTAAAAAAAACAAACATTATCACTAACACAGTTGTGCTGATATAGCTGGAGTTCTACAGATTTGAAATCATAATTGCAATCTAAACTGATGAATGTATAATAACCCTAGATTGCCTACTCTAATCCAACTTTCTAATTTACTTTTGCAGGAAGAAGCTCTATACTATTTGCAAAAAGGAAATCTACTTATTGCAAGAAGGTACTTCACACTTTTATTTCTCGGAAACAAGGTTTTAACCTAATGTAGAAAAAGGGAAAGCAGTTCTCAAGAAATGTTTAGCAATCGACTTCTAATTCTCATGAGACAAGTTTATGCGCATCTAACAAGAAGGAACTAAACTGTAACAATAGTTGTATTCTAGAAATGTCTAATAGTTAATTCATTCTCATTTAAAACAACTAATCTAGAATTCAAAACAGAGGGGAATCGGTGAGGAAGGTGGGCCCTTTCCTTCTCACTGAATCCACTCAAAGAAATAGGTTATAGTCTGCTAAAGGAATTCAATCCACTCTTTCATTCAATTGCCAAAAATGTATGTGTACAATCAACGTTACTTTTCTTTCTCCAGTAAAAAAAACTCCACTTCATTACCAAATCTCTGTTATTTAAAGTCAGAGTGATTCAGTAGAACATAATCAGAACAGTCTTGAGAATCCTCGATTATCAAGTTGTTTGTTTGATATCATTAATACCAAATCTAGAACCTCTCCTTGATCAACATCGTGAGCCAGCATATGTAATCAGCATGTGTTGCAACAGTCGTATAACAACAAGACTGGTGGCATCTATTGTAATAACTTCCAGGATTGGCGGGCTTCTGTTGCAGTAGTCATGTAACAACTTCCAAGGTTGGTGGCATCCATTGCAACATTCATGTAATAGCTTCCAATATTGGTGCATAGATGTAACAACAACAATTTTCTCGAAGTGGGTTGTTCTAAGCATTTTGATCATTAGTTAAATCATTTCATGGGTAAAATATGTGAACGTTACCAATCAAACATGCTAAGTAAATGAAAATATAAAAGTGAGATGAATAGTTCATACCTTAGGAAAAAGGGTCTTAGTACTCATTATAATAGTCATTTAGCTTAGGAATAAGAAGGCTGAATGAGCAAAAGATGTAGTGAAAAAGGGACATTTCTGGGTCCTCACAGTAGGATCCTTCTTCTGTTGCACATCCATATGGTGCATGGTGACTCTAAACCATGCGATATACGTGTATGCTTATATATTTTATTCTGATATGCATGGTGTATGAGCAACTACAGAGATAAATCACTCGAAATAGGTATAAATGTGGTGTTATTGTCATTTTGCCTTCTCTTGATGGTTGTGTGCCATAAATTGGCATACCTCGCAGCCAAAGGGATGATACCTAAAGTGCACATGTGCTAGTAATACCTGGGTTATTTCCACCCAACCAAGGAAATGAGGATGAACAACCATGAGTAATGAAATTTAGTGATCTTCTCCTGTAAAAATTGGTTGACTAAAAAGGTATCCCATTTCATCTAAACTCCTTCCATACATTTCCCTAGTGCTGAAATGACTGCAAGTGGTACTTCTTCTTTGCGACATTTGTGCAACATTTTGCAGGCCAATACCTACGTTGCAAACCTCACATTCTTATCATTGATGCTCTTAACATCCAGACCCCTCTTTCCCCTAAATGTGTCAATTTTGTTTTTCCATTGAGTTGGAGAGGGCTTGATCTTCCATATTGCCGAAGAACAGTCTTGGGTCTTCTCCTGCTTTGGAAAATCCCGTAATACATGAAATCATGGAAATATTAATTGATACTAGGGGATCGAGCCAGAGTGTCCCCCCATGAACACAGCTTAGTAAAACCTTTACACGAGAATTAATTTCTATACTCCATCCAAAATACGGAATTTCTAAAAATTTTAGTATTCCTAATTTCTCCAATCCCGATGCCTATTACTATGGCTCTACCAGGATTTTGCATGTGTCTGGGACTTTCCTAGTGCATAAATATTGATCCCCAACCAACTCATGGAATTTATGTGTATCCATGATATCATGGTCCATAAACTTAAGGTTGGAAATATTCCCAAGCATATCTTCATTAATACTTACACCAGTCGGAACTGGTGCTATCGAAAATGGGTGATTCCCATTGGTTGATACATTTATTGGTGGCACGCCATCCATCCTTGGTGGTAAGTAGTCTCTATGTAAAACTAATGGTGGAATATAAGTCAAAGCTTTGACTACCTCCTTGACCTCTGGTGATGCTACTAATCATTTCACATGTTTTTTCACTGCTGCAGACGACCCTCCAACTCTCAGTGGTGCCATTCTACTTGTGTGAAGGACTCCTAGACTATCTCTATGTCTTTGTGTGGGTTGTTGTAGCTCCACTATGTTCTCCAATTCATTATGGGTCGTTCTATTTTCTCTCGATCGCATGCAACAATGACTTAGACTGAACGAATTATTATTTTTTTTTTTCTTTAGTGCCAAATGTACCTGTCTCATCCTACCTTAACTGCCTTGTCCAATATGTCATTGTGGTTGATGATTTGTTAACTAAATGCTCCTTTATTACCAAATCCATCATGTGATTTTCCCCTCATACTGTTGATCTGTCATGATTTCTGATGGCATTACCATTTAAGAATTATACGACACTTTAATGACCTATAACTCCCACTTTATAACTGTCATTTTCGTACCTGAATGATTTTAAAGGTCTTGTCATTTCCAAATTGTGCGCTAGTTCTTTGTTGTTTCATTTTTGTACTTCACAATCTATCTCATTTGTGTCTTGTCTCTTAACTTGGCACAATATTATTCTGACGTGTGATGATGATTCCTTTTGCACAAGTGCTTATGCCTTAGTACTCAAACACTCTTTTTATTTTTCCTATATCTACTTTTTATTTGTTTTTCATTGTTTTTCTTGCTACTATATTACAACTACTATAATATATGGGTTCTGGCACAACCCAAATTACTGCACAGATTGTCGACTATCTCTATATATTTTCATCCGACTTCCATTAACCATTCCTTCAAATACTTCTTCATCCAAGGTCTCCAACTACACAACACATGTCTCGATTACTTGTTGAATCACATAGGAACCTAACCAATGCATTATAAACTTTCCTAGATGATGCATAAACTTACTATCATACAATAGTACTATATCTCCTACTTGAAAATTTTTCTATTTAATGCGTCGATCATGCCAAGCCTTCTCTCATGCTTTCTGAACCTGGTGATGGAATCTTGCGACGAACCATTCTTCCTCAAGTTGTACCAACTGTTATAATATATCCTCTATCACACAGTGTCTGATAGCTCATTTATTGTTCAATGCACATACTAGGTAGAATGAAGTCCATTGACATCACTGCTTCATGTCCATAGACCAACCTGAAAGGTATCTGTCCTGTCAAATTATTATTTGTAGTCCTATTATCCCATAATACTGCAGGAAATATTAAGTCCCAATCATCTCTCCCTACATTGCAAATCTTTGTCAAGGAATTCTCCAATATCTTATTAAAAGATTCCACTGCTCTATTGTACTGAGGGTGATATGGTGCACTCTTTTGATTATGAATATGGAAATCCTCATTCAATGTTGCAACTATTTTGTTTAGAAAGTGTGTACCTTGATCACTAAGTAATATGTGCAGACACTCAAACCTTGTGACTACATTCTCGAACATAAACCACACAACTGCTTCTACCCTCCTAGTGAAATACTCCATCACAGTGACGATGTACCTTTCCCTTGATCTTCTTGCTTGTGGATTGATTGTTCCTACAAATTCTATGGCTCACTTCTCAAATGATTGCAACATAATCTATGTCTTTAAAGGCATTTCATCTCTCCTAGACGAATTTCTCACTCTTCGGCATACATCGCATGAATGACAATACTCCTTCGCATCTTTGTGAAGTGTAGGCCACCAAATCCCGACAAACAAAATATTTTGTGCAGTTTCTCTCCCTGCATAATGTCCTCCAACAATCCCATCATGTTCTTCTTTAAACATCATCAACCTTTCATGTTCCAACACACAACATCTTAGTATTCCATCTGCACCCAACTTGTATAGATTCCTTGCAATCAACTAATAATATGTTGCTTCCACTACCAGTTGCTTCTTCTGTTCTACTGTCATATCGGAGGGAGCCATACCTATACTTAGAAACTTTACAATATATGAGAAGTAATCATATACCATCCCTACTACAAATAAATGTGCATATGGGAATTTATCATATAAAATACCTGCATCTTCACCTATCAATATGCATGATAGATGATTTGGTCCTATATTCAACTTCCTTGGTTTTGATACAACCTCAAAGTCATATTCCTGAAATGATAATAGCCATCTACATATTCTCCCCCCCAACACTGGCTTGTTGAATAAGTACTTTAATGTAGAATGGTATGTATACATCTTGGAGCGAGACCCCAATAAAAAATTCCTAAACTTATGTAACGCACAGATAATTTCCAATCCTTCTCATTCTGTGGTTGTATAATTCTTTTCTACTATAGACAACTTCCTACTTGAAAAATCAATTGGATGATCTATATGACCTTCCTTTGGTTTTTTCAACACTGTGCCCAATGCTATAGATGATGCATCTACATGTACATGAAAATCTTTATTCCACTCCGGAAATATAAAAATTGACATGGTTACCAGTTTCTGTTTCAAAGTGTCCAACCCCTTATGACAGTCCTCATTCCATTGAAACTTGGCTTCCTTCTTCAGTAAATTTTCCATGAGTTCTATGATATGTACATATCCTTTGATAAATTTCCTGTAATGGCATATATGACCCAACGTTTCCCTCAACTGTATGACTCATGTAGGGGGTTCTAACTCAAGAATTACTATGATCTTGGCTAGATATACTAATAGTCCTTTCTTGCTTACTACATGTCCCAAAAAAAATCCAAATGGTGCGTAAAAGATAGACTTCTTTAAGCTCAACGAAATCTGAAACTACCTGTACCTATCCAACATCAGCCTAAGAAATTCTATATGATCATTCAATAGATTGAAAACTATCCAATCATCCAAGTAGACTTCCAAGAATTTATGGATGAACTCGTTGAATGATCCAACAAATACCATGGAAAACACCACACGGGAATTCTATAATCCAAATGGAATAATTGTATATTGATAACTCCCCCACTCCATCAAAAAAGTGGTCTTGTGTCGATCCTCCTGCTTGATTATTATCTAATGGTACCTGTTGAGAACTCGACACACCCTAAAAAGTCTATGACCATTTCCTTTTTAGGTACCACTCGATCCTATGCATTGCCTATTTTCACTTCAGTATGAAACTGATGCCTTCTATTATCTTTTATGTTTCATGATTGAATATATTAAAGTTTGCTTGAACCTACAATAAATAACCTTCTTAACTCTGAAAGAAACTTAACAACTACTCAAGGAATCGACGATCTAAAATTTTTCCCCGACTCGCTTAGGATGTTCGACATCAGTAGAGGTAAAAGGTGAAGGAAATTGTTTGATATTTCAAAATAGACAAGCACAGATCTCCATCGGCATCAGCTGATGAAAGCCTTTCTTCTCTGTGAATAATCCTCGACATGGATCATGACAAATACCGATCCATTCAGCTTCGGCATATAAGTATAACAGTAAGCGCCACACAAATAGAATAATGACACCGCCGACTCTCGAGATGTTTCGATGATGAAAGCTTATGAAGATGATGACCCGCTGATAAACTACGCACCTGAACTTTCTCCCGATCACCAATCCCCGATATCATTGGCGTCGTAATTTTTATCAGAAGGATATTTCTAAGAGTATACACACAGATAATAGCCGATCCTCGATCTTTTCGCTGGGTGACGTGACGTGATGAGACGTTTTAACCCCTGAATGTGTTAGGTACACCAAATTTATAGTCATTAATTAATTCATGGATCGTGCATTAGTTACTAATTCATGCGAGAATAAAAAAGGAACCATTAAACCCATCGATACAATGCATCTTCCTCTGCGCCTTTTCCGTCAACCAGTTAATATTTATCTACAAAAATCTGATGGTATTTTATTTTGAATCTGCATTCATTGCTCGTATTAACTAATCGATATGACTGATAGTAACTCTCCAGCTATATCTATTTTGATTCATTGTGTATAATCCTATTCTGCATAGCAATAAATTCAGGACAAGCAGAAGAGTGAAGCTAACAGTCCGGAGAAAATGTCCAAAGCTCCATGAGTATTAAACAATTACCCTAGAAAGCATTACAGGTATGGGTCCTCTTGTGGTGTTTTATGCTCCATTTCATATGTTCTCACCCAACATTTCTCTGTATACGTGATTAAATGACAGTTTTAATTGTAGGAACAATGCCTCCAAAGAATCCCTCCACTAGGAAATCACCAAGAGTGCCAAATACACAAGAAACAGAAGCAAGAGAGGGCTCCTCCCCAACAGTTGCAAGACAATTAGAATTCACTACCAAGCTAGTGCCTATCATTAAGACAATCACCAAGAAGGCCTTTGTCCAACCCTCTAATTTCGGAGATACAGAGGAAAATATTGGATCCAAAAAAACATTTCCTCGTTGGGAGGAAGTGTTCAAGAAAATCAAGAGGGAAGAACCCCTCGAGTATACCCCACACAATGACCCTGATACAAGGAAATTCGACGACGATTTCATCCCAAATATTCATAGGGATTATCTACACATGGTGGTAAGATGGTCTCTGGTGTTCCCTTACATTGAGCTCCTGAAGTGTCTCATTGATCACGTCGATGCACAAAAATGTTTGATTAATGATGATAATGGTGAATGCGTTGGGGTCTTCGTTCCATCAGAGGTTCAGATTTACTACAAGCTCAATGAGTCTGGAGAAAATTTTAGCATTTATTTCATTCTGAGTTTCTATGCATCACACGATACCAGCAAAATCATGGCATCTTGGTGGAGGGAAGACAAAAATTTCATGAACCGGACTGATGGCTAGTATCCAACGACCAATCTTAGGGAACCATACATATATCTCATGGATCTTGTTTACATATTTCATGGAGAGAAAGAATGCTCCCATTTTTTAGAGGCTTGAATGCCTCTAGCTTTCACAGTGGCCATTTCAAGTATGGGATTTAATTGGGGTGCCATCATCTCCAAACAACTGAGCACTTGCATAAGGCAATCCCAGGCGCCGAAGGAGGGAGATGTTCCTGCATTCTACATGTTAAACCCTAATATCGGCTCATTAACCCTTAATTGGGGAATATTAGATTAGTAATTTTATTGTATTTATGTCGGCTTTAGGCCATTAGTTGTAATTATACCTCCTAGTCTCCTATATATACCAAGGAGACATTTTTATTTTGAATCATCTTGTACTTGAACATTTAAGTGGGGTAAAAGGAGGTTTCCCCCTTGAAGAGGCTTAT
>ML777683.1:2075408-2171902 GCA_009831015.1 Picea engelmannii | reverse complement strand
GAATTAAGTAACCCTGGATCCACAACACCTCCGGTCAACTCATCGGAAGGCAGAACAATTCCACCAGAGATAGGCTAGGTGTAGATAGAAACACAAGTTCCTAATCCCCTAAGAAAACTCATAAAATTATATAGTGACAATGAGAGTTCGGATCCATGTCACGGTACCCTAGTACATGTTCAAGAGGAAGAAGGCCCTAAGATAACTCCTTCCCCTGAGCTTGAAGTTCAAGACAAGGAGGTCTTGCAAAAGGAAGCAGAAGCCGAAAGTAGCCTCAACATGAAAGACTCTGATAAATCAGGACTCAAAGAAGATCAGAACGGCGAGCCCAAAACCGGGGAGACAAAGGAAGGATCTTTGCAAAAGGAAATCGACAATTCTGCGGCTGATGAACAAGAAAGTAACAAGTTTGTACCCAACACCTCTATTCTGCCCAATATTCAAATCCCCAATGAGAAACAGGTAGAGGTCGGACCTACAAGGAAAAGAGAGGAAGTTCAAGAGCCCACTCTTGAACAAATATACACCACTGGTAGCCTGGGAAACAAACTCAAATGGGGCAATCAACATATACCAGAGCTGGTAGATGAGGTAGTGGACATCTATGTGATCTTCTACAATCAAAAGAGAAAGGCCATCATTCAAAGTACCACAAAGAAGATAAGGATCACTTTGGACCACTCCATCTTGGTCACTACAGAAAAGAACTTAATCAACACAACAAAATCTCCTACGTCTGAACTGATCAGTGTGGGAAAAGTCCTCTCAGATGTCACCTAGGATAGAGCTAGGAGAGATGAAATGGAACTAGCCACCACCTAGAAGGAGCTTGAACACTTGCGCCATCTGGTCGAATACTACAAAGGCGCCACACAAACTGGTGTGTATCTGAAAGATGAGTTTGGTAGAGTCTACAATGAGTTCAAGAAGGAAAGGCACCTATTAATCTCGAATGTAGCGAAATTCCAGGAGGACACTCTCATGGCACTCGTGACATGTAAGGAGATGGAGCCATGGTATGAGAGAGAGCAACAGGTGGTAGAAAGGCTCAAATACATTGAGGCAGCCCAACAGGGTCGAGAGAAGGAAGAACATGGCATTCAGCTAGTGGGTAAAAGTATTCTCAAATGCATGAAGTGATCGACTGAATACTAGGCTAAAATGTCTCGAGACCCGCACAGAGAAATCCAATAACAATGGACTAGATGCTAGAAGCACTGGGATAAAATCAATAAAATAGTGAAGGATATCGGGCTCCCTGAGTTCGAAAACCCAGATAAGTTTACCGAACTGAGCAAGGTGGTCAAGTTGTATGCCGAACAAGACTCACTATGGACCAAACAGTTCGTGAAGATAAATGATGCAAGGTCAGGGCAAGTGCAACAATTCATAGAACATCCGATCAGAGCCTGAACCATGCTTCAACAATTGAACTTCAGTCTAGCAAAATACCATGCCCATGTAGCAGACATCAGAGGGATATATGTGGCTCCAATGGAACAACATTGATTTCCATGGGCCAATACTTGTGAAAAAATCTTTGTCAGTTGATCTAAATATGAAAGAAGTCACCCTTTCCAAGAAATATCTCGGGTGGATTGTTAAAGAAATTGTTTGATGATAACACCATGTGGCGATTTTTATTTGGCTCAAATTAGATTTATCTGTTAATTACAGTTAAACTTTATATTATAAATAGAGACATTGACCAATGAACAAGGGTTGATGTTTGTTGTAAGAAATCTTATTTTTTGGTTGTTAAGAATTATTTTGAGACGACTATGAATTTAGAACTTCTTCTAGACCAAATACAAGCTATTTTCATCAGATGTATGTGATTGGACTTGGAGGAGAATTACTTTTGATCATGTTCCATGAATGATGCAGTAATGAGTAAGAGCAATTAATTATGTTGTCAAGTTATCTGGTGCAGTGTCTTAATGTTCTTTGCTTTAATTATGAAGATAAATCGTTGTGTTATCATGTGATGAGTGTTATGGTAGATGAACTATTTTTCTTTCCATCATCTTGTTACATATGTGTTTTCTTTCTGATAGTTATTTTCTCAGACATTAATTGGATGCTCATTTGGTTAATGTATTAGTACTAGGCCTATGGTATAGAATCACTATCTGCATGTTTGAGTAGTGAGTTGTCCCAAGCTCAGCCTCTTCCCAATAGTTAAAACTTAATCTTGTTATTTGTCAAGTTGGTTTATACTAGCTTGCATCTCTCAGATCAGTCCCACCTCAAGAGAAAATACAGAGAAGAACAGTCCTAACTGAAGGGAGATCCTTCACAAGAAAACATAAAGCCCATCAATAAATTGGCCGAATCGCAAGATCTAGAGAAATATTCCATCTTTAAACGTTGCAGAGTCTAATTGGTCTTGGGTGGAGGGTTTGGTTCCTACTGTTGAGTCTAGGGACTTAAGTCCCATCAACAGAATTTGCGCTAGAAGGAGGGCATGAGAATGATTAGTTGAAAACATATTTCTTTTAGCATTTCAAACAACCTACATATTCGCAATGGCCCACGTGCATGGCTAGTCCCTCATGAGACAACCCACACACATTGAGCATTCCCAAAATGGATAACTCACCCCAACCCAAGGAAGAACCATTTCACCCTGTTGGCCCTTGGTTATGAAAGAAAACGAAGAATAAGGAAGAAAAGGTAAAAGGCGAACTTTGCGGGAGACACAGTGACTGTCACTAGGTCGAAGTGAGCAAAAGAGTAGAAAAGATGGAGCGAAGTGAAAAAAATAAAGTCATTGGATGAGGAGATCAAGGATGACAAATCAACAAGGAACATGGATCGAGGATGACTCGGGAAGTGGAAAGAGCCACCATTGGATGCTTTGGAGTACCGCATGAGAAGGAAGGAAAGATAGGTTGGCGAAGTCCGAAAAAAGTGGATCAAGTTGACCTAGGGTTTTAGACACCTAGGGTTTTTGTAATTAGTGTTTTGACACCTAGGTTTCGGCCTAAGGCTGTCGGTGAGGTATTGTAAATGTATAAATAAAGGTCAAGAGGACCTGGGTATTGTAAGATCTTCAGCTAGGTATAAAGATCAGATCTTGTAGCTGGGTGTGCAGGAAGGGGGGAGAGAAAGAGAGAAGAAGAGAGAAGATCTACTTGCCAAGAGTACAGATCTAAACTATAAGCTTTATCTTAATATATCATAAGCACAGTTCTGTGGACGTAGCCCTAGAGAGAGGGTGAACCACATATATTTTGTGTTGTGTGAGTGATTGATGCTTTAATCTCTATAATTATTATACTGGTCTTTGCATTATTGTGTTAGATCAAGATCTATAGCTGCGCAGAGTAGATCTCACTGATAAGTGATATATGAATAGTATGATTGATCAAAATATGGACCAAGGGTCAAAATTTAGCTCAAAAATCAAATTTCTTGGAATTGCCTCAAAACGAACGGGTGCGTAGCCCTCGTCGGCATGAACCCAATGCAACTTGTTTGGGTTCAAACAGACATCGGATGAGTGAGATATCACAATCTATTCGAATCGCCAAATAGGTAAAAAAATTGTGTTGACTGTACAGTCTGTACAGTCCGTACAGGATGATGTGGCAGAGGCCGTATGATGACATGGAAGTTGGTGACATGGCATTCAATTATTGGCATATTTGGGTGAATCACGATGTGACACATGGAATTTAATGGGCAAATGGTGTGGTGCCATGTGGCCCAGTCATGGGATGCCACGTGGTACCATTGTAATTGGTTGTTTGTTAAAAATTTATGGAGTCCATGGGGATTGAACCCCGGACCTCCTCCAAGGTTCAATGCTTTGGTAGTGTGTGGGCTACCACTAGCCCACACGGTGGTCCTTATATAACATATGTGTTTTAATATATTTGAATTGAATTGAAGTGTGATATGGGGCACGATCGGGCTGGGGCTTAGCCCCAGCCCCCGGTCACATACATTTTTACATATGACCCTTGCTACATAGAGACCGTGCACACACGCATATCCAATGGTTTTAAACTCCGATTTTATGTGTGTAATATATGACCACCGTTAAAACAAATGCGCGGGAGTTGGGGTTTGGTACATTTCAAATGGTTATCCCTTGGTTTTCGGTGTTTACCATATGACCTTGCCAATTCATGCGCGTGGGATTTTGGTTTGTTTGAAATGGTTTCAACACACGCTGCCACATGTCACACCCATAATGTAGCCCCTTTTGTGATAGCTCGTGGTCACATGGTGACCTTGTGACCGTGGCCTTGGCGGTTAGGGGTTGGGCATGCCCTAACCATCCTATAGTTTGCACAGTTATGCGGTTTCACTTGGTGTTGGGTTTAAGCACATAAAAACGCGTGTGTTCTAGGTTGGGCACACAAAGGTGCGTTTTGGCGAACCAGAGACAACAAGCTTGAAGGAAGAGAATGGAAGGAGGCCTATCTTCTTCATTTTTTGGCCAAGTGAGGTGTCGTAAAATCCTAGCTAGGGGTTTTTGGACATTCTGAATCCATTGGCATTATTTTCACAACCATTTGAAGACTTATTTTGTAGGTTTTTAACCATTGAAGTTTCAGGAAGCTCTAGGGAGCTTGAAGCCCTCATTGTTTGAGGTCATGATCAGATGAGCCTATGTTTGTTTTCTATGATTGAATAATCATTTTTGGCTAATGAATATGCTTTGAACACTTTGGGATTGGTTTCAGATCCATTTGAGGACTTTTACAGGTGGTTTTTCCAAAGAGAAGTTGAGGGAAGCTTAAGGCCACATATAGAAGAGGTCATGTCCGGATGAGCCATGATCTTTTTTCAGAGTTCTATTAGTCATTTTTGGGGTTTTTATGTATTCTGAACCCAATGGTATAGTCAGTATTTCCATTGAAGTTGAGCAATAGCTTGTACAAGAATCTTTGACAAATTAATCCCAGAGAGCCAAGTCCATTGATGGAGGCTCAAGGAGATGTAGCCCAGAGAGGGGTGAACTCCTTTATCATCTTGTTATTGTTGTAAGTTTGATGGTTTATTTGCAGCAAGTTATATTTTCTATGTATTGATTTAAAGCACATATTTAACCATTAAAAAAAAAACATATCCTCACACATGAACATTTAAAAGAAGCATAAACTTGGCACATAATCTATCTTGCATATTTTAACACATGGAGCAAGGTCCTGTAAAGTTTTATTTTTATGAAGTAGAGGGTGCTTGCATAGCATAACAAGTCAACCCACTATTTTCAGATCAGGTGGTATTAGAGCATAGTTTGTTTTGCTCATGTATTTTCCATTGATATCTTGAGATTTAGTTGTTGGTATTATTGTGCAAGTTTTTTGTTGAAGTTTGATATCTTGCAAGGATGGAGGAAGCTTCAAACATTGATAGTTCTCATACATCTTCATTATCTAAGTTCTTTGACAAAGAGATGTTGAATGGAATTCTAACCATGAGAGATGTGATGAAAGATATGTGTGAAGATAGAAAGGAGAGAATTGCCCTTGAAGAGCAGTTGATGGCCATGAAGAAGGAGAAAGACTAGCTTCTTGAAAAGTTGCATGAGATGGAGATTCAACTCCATGAGGCAAAGGAAACCCTTACAAAGTACATGCATGAACATGAGGTAGAGGTTTGGGAAAGTATGCACAAGGCATTGTTGAGCCTATTGTTGTTGAAGAGAGACCCAAGTATTGTGGTCTTGGATATGAACGACGAGATGGAGCAAATTCCAAAGTTGAGGAGACAAAGGAAAAAGTTCCAAGCACAAATTTTGTTTCAAGTTCACCTCCTCAAGAAGGCTATAAAGGTGAAAGTTCAAAAACTTTTGTTGCAAGTTCAATCCCTCCAACATGCAAAGCTTGTGTTCAAGATGAATGAAAATGTGTGAAACGAAAGAGTTGTGACAACGATGAGGACAAGAACACTATTGTTGGTGTTCAAAGGAGAGCTTGTAACTCTTCAAATTCACCTCCTCAAAGAGGCGATAAAGGTGAATGTTCAAGGTATAATTCTGCATATAATTCAGTTGCTTTTGATTATGTTAAGCATGATAAATTTGCATGTAAGAATGGAAGAAAAAGTCAATGTACATATTGTGGTTTATATAACCATCATATTTCAAATTGTTGAAAAAGATTGGCCACTTTCAGGAAACTTTACAAGCGAAGGCAACTTGAAAAGAGGATGCAAAAGATTTGCACTCATTGTCAGAAGAGGGATCATCTCATTGACCAATGTTGGACATTGCATCCAACCACTCATCCACAACATAAGAAGCAGATGGATAAAGAGATTGGCAAGAATGGAAGAGGAGATTCCATCATCGATGTGAGTCAAGATGATTCACAAGAGGACGATTTTCAGCAGAAAAAGTCACCATTGAGTTGGCTTGGTAAGAAATGGTTGAATTTCTTGAGCAAGTAAKGATTTCATTTTTCTATTGTAGATGCACATTTCAGCCTTATGTGTGCATTTATGTTGAGAGTATGATAAGTTGCAGCAGTTTATCACAACTTGTATGATGCAAGTTGCATGTGAATGAAATTCATTTGAAGGCATTCTTGTTTGTTGCACAAATTCGCCAGGAGGATGTAAAAGATGGGTATGATGTTCACTTGTTACATCCATATATATTTTTCATATTCAGCTCTTATGTACCCACATGTTTTTGGGTTTATGTACTTATGTTTGTACTTGAAGGAGAGTTGAAGAGCTATGCACATGCATGTGTTTTTGTGTATGTGTAAGCAGTGAACCTGGTGATAGTTCATCATGAATGACTCATGATTGTAACATGATTGTGTATCATGTTTGTCGACTTGTCATTGGGAAGGTTGATATGTTTCAAATGAGTCTCGACTGGTGTCGATGATTGTCTGACGACTATGTTGTGTCGATCATGTTTTTCGACTTGTGTTTAGTAGATGGTGTTTGTTGGGTTGTAAGTTGATTTTGAGTACACCAAGATGCAGGAAAATACCATGTTCTTTGATGAAGTACAAGATGCAACAGTTTTCTTGAAGAGCAAAAAGACTTTGTTGGCATCATTTTCAGTCTTGTATAAATTTGTTTTCAAGATTGATGGTTTTCTTGACTTGTGACAAGATGTCGCAGGAAATTTTTTGCAGCCATTGGAGAGTTGATTGTGTTGAAGTCAAAGAGTTCACAAGAGGGACTTGATTCTCAGTGGGAAGGTTGGAAGTATTCCAAACACAAAGAGAAAAGTGGATCAGCAATAGCCAGAGAACAGTGGTTGAGGGACATAGCCAGTTGCAGTGCAAGGCATGTCAAGGTATCCAGGTGATTGTCAAAAAGACTTTTCAAGTATAATTAGTTGATAGAACTTGAAAGTAGAGGAGTATTGAATTTCAGATAGATGATCATAAGATTTTGTGGGTCCAAAATCCTTTCAGTGGGAAGGCATGATCAAAATCTAGACCAGGGGTCCAAATTTAGCTCAAAAATCAAAGTTCTTGGAATTACCCCAAAACGAATGGGTACGTAGCCCTCATTGTCAGAAACCCAACGCAACTTGTTTGGGTTCAAATGGACGTCGGATGAGAGAGATATTGCTATTTGTTCGAATTGCCAAACAGGTAAAAACATTGTGCTGACTGTACAGTCCGTACAGCCTGACGTGGCAGAGGTCGTATGATGATATGGCAGTTGGTGACATGGCATTCAATTATTAGTAGATTTGGGTGAATCATGATGTGACACATGGCATTTAATGGGCAAATGGTGTGGTGCCACGTGGCCCAGTCATGGGCTGCCATGTGGCACCATTGTAATTGGTTGTTTGTTAAAACTTTATGGAGTCCATGGGGATCGAACCCCGGACCTCCCCCAAGGTTCAGCGCTTTGGTAGTGTGTGGGCTACCACTAGCCCACACGGTGGTCCTTATATAACATATGTGTTTTAATATATTTGAATTGAATTGAAGTGTGATATGGGGCGCGACCGGGCTGGGGCTTAGCCCCAGCCCCCAGTCACATACATTTTTACATATGACCCTTGCTACACAGAGACCGTGCATGCACGTGTATCCAATGGTTTTAAACTCCGATTTTATGTGTGTAATATATGACCACCGTTAAAACAAATGCGTGGGAGTTGGGGTTTGGTACATTTCAAATGGTTATCCCTTGGTTTCGGTGTTTACCATATGACCTTGCCAATTCATGCACGTGGGATTTTGGTTTGTTTGAAATGGTTTCAACACACGCTACCACATGTCATGCCCATAATGTAGCCCCTTTTGCGATAGCACGTGGTCACATGGTGACCTTGTGACCGTGGCCTTGGCAGTTAGAGGCTTGGCATGCCCTAACCATCCTACAGTTTGCACAGGTATGTGGTTGCGCTCGGTGTTGGGTTTAAGCACGTAAAAATGTGTGTGTTCTAGGTTGGGCACACAGAGGTGCATTTTGGGAAACCAGAGACATCAAGCTTGAAGGAAGAGAATGGAAAGATGCCTATCTTCTTCATTTTTTGGCCAAATGAGGTGCCGTAAAAGCCCAGCTAGGGGTTTTTGGACTTTTTGAATCCATTGGCACTATTTTCACAGCCATTTGAAAACTTATTTTGTAGGTTTTTAACCATTGAAGTTTTAGGAAGCTCCAGGGAGCTTGAAGCCCTCATTGTTTGAGGTCATGCTCAGATGAGCCTATGTTTGTTTACTGTGATTGAATAATCATTTTTGGCTAATTAATATGCTCTGAACACTTTAGGACTAGTTTCAGATCCATTTGAGGACTTTTACAGGTGTTTTTTCCAAAGAGAAGCTCAGGGAAGCTTAAGGCCACATGTAGAAGAGGTCATGCCCGAATGAGCCATGATCCGTTTTCAGAGTTCTATTAGTCATTTTTGGGGTTTTTATGTATTCTGAACCTAATGGTACAGTCATTATTTCCATTGGAGTTGAGAAACATCTTGTAAAAGAATATTTGACAAATTAATCCTAGAGAGCCAAGTCCATTGATGGAAGCTCAAGGAGATGTAGCCCAGAGAGGGGTGAACTCCTTTATCATCTTGTTATTGTTGTAAGTTTGATGGTTTATTTGTTGAAAGTTATATTTGTTGTGTATTGATTTAAAGAACATATTTAGCCATTTAAAAAAAAACATATCCTCACACATGAACATTTAAAAGAAGAAGCATAAACTTGGCACATAATCTATCTTGCATATTTTAACACATGGAGCAAGGTCCTATAAAGTTTTATTTTTATGAAGTAGAGGGTGCTTGCATAGCATAACAATTCAGCCCACTATTTTCAGATCAATGATTTCTATTATACAAGATTCACTTGATATTCCCCTGGTTGTAGAAATCTTTGTCCTACAACCCCCTCATCGCTACTTCAAGTGAGACTGCATCTGCTTCACAGGTGTTTCCGAAAGGGCTAGTAGCTAGGGCTTGTTGGTGTGCTCTTGGAGTGAACCCTGGGTCTACCCCTATGCCAACAAATGGTTTTTTTGCTGAGACAAGAATATTTTTAAGGGAATTTCAAGGTGGTTCCCATTGAAGACAGAGATTTAGAAGTGGATAGAGGATCAAAAGAAGGACTTCGTTGAAGCCCAGAACAAGAACCCTAAACTGAGCACTGAAGATTGGCTACAAAGATACATCTTCACCGACATTCACGAGATCTTCTTTGGAGGAATCGATCAGGAGCTACACGAGTGGTTGTCTAGGTTAGCTGACACATATTTTGAGATCAGATCTAGACATCATGTGGTTTGGACGCTGACATTGATCCAAAAGGTCAAGATAATTGAAAACGTTGTATCTAGAGTAGTAGATCATTGGTTTGATAGTACCATTGGATGGTATATCACCGATTTTTCTGTTGACAGAAGATAATCGTATAGCCAAGCTGAGAGTTACTTTTTCAAAGGACCTAGAGGAAAATTTTGGCACTTTCTGAAGCTAAGAATCAAGATGCTCTTGCATGAAAACCATATCTTGAAGATACAGTAGATTGGTCGAACCAGAAAAGGCTAATGTTCAAAATCTCGGATAGTGACAGTGACACAGAGGAAGAACATACACGCAGTGGAAAAGTATTATGAGGGGTTCACCTTGAGAACTTTTTTAAGAAAAACTACGGAGAAGAGGGTTTATACAGCGGAGAAGAGGTAGATCTAACCGATGAAGAGCATCCATACCCCATGAGAACAAAATAACGGGAAGCTAAAGAACTACGCCAAATCAAGGCAGAAAAATCAGGCACTGCGTGGACTACTGAAGTAATTAACGTTAATCCTTATGTTGTCCCAACAATACTTAGCAGTCAGAGTAGTCAGAACCACTAAAATATTCAGAGTATTGTTACTAGTAGCTCAACATATACTCAGACAAGAAGCCTAGTCATATCTATGGAAGATGAAATGGGACTCCCTATATTTAGAGGATATGGATCTGAAGATCCAGATCAACATTGGTTTCTATGTGAAGCGATATGGAACATTAAAAGTATCACTGATGAAGCCATCAAGAGAACCCAGTTCAGCACTACGCTAAGGGACCGCGCACTGAGATGATACATGAAACTTGTCCAAGGATTGGCACAACCAAAGCCCCTGAATGAGATCAAGAATGCGTTGATTGCAGATTTTAAGAAACCTAAGTCAGAGTCACAATGTATTACAGAACTAAAAGAGATTAAACAAAGGGTAGAAAAACCTATTTGGGAGTTTGACCAGAGATCCAAGACCCTAACAGGCTGATTAACTTTTTAGATCCCCGATGAATAGAACAAAGAATGGTTCATCGCTGCACTATTACCACACATAAGAGTCCCTCTAATGCAGAAGAAGATTGCATCATAGGTAGAAGCTTTGGATATCACCATGAAGCTTGAATCAACACCGATGGGAGAATCTAGCTTGGGCATTAGCTAGATCATGAGCCAACTAACTAGTTTGTCTTTACAGGTCGAGGATATGAAGAAAGATAAGGGAAAAGACAAAAGGGAAGATATCTGGTGTGTAAGATGTAGATATAAAGGCCATGATAAGGAACACTGTCCCTTATTTCATGAGTACTTAGCCTCAGGGGCACCGATCCCCTTGAAGCAAGTTAACCTACCCTGGTGCGATGTATGCAGAAATAGGCATCGCCCAGGTGAGTGCTACTACATGCAGAATTATGTTCAGATACCCACAAACTTGTATTGTACATTCTGTAAATTAGTGGGGAACGAAAATCAAGATTGTAGATCTTATGATCTCATGCATGAAAGGTCGAGAGACATATACAAGATTCAAGGTGAAGTACAATAAGAAGGAAACACTCCGTAGTACAACTCTTCAGGGAGAGGAAACTTCAATTCTCGCGATGGATACAAAGGATGAGGAAAAGGAGGAGGTATTGGCCGAGGCCGTGGACAAATAATCTATTACAACTGCTTGTAGCCAAGACATTTAGTAAGGTATTGTCATAATTTTTGTACAACATGTAGTTATTGTAACTCCTTCTAGCATGTCATAGAGGAATGCCCTATGTTGTTGGCTAAACTTCAGGAAAGACGAGGACCTCAGTGGAACCCACAAGTACAACTGATATATGATCAACCTTGCAGAGAAGACCCTAGAGTCACTTTTATCACTTGAGGAGGCACTGCTACAAGAGAAGACAGAGTAGCCCAAGGAAAGACTGAAATCGACCATGGAGTCAGGAAAGCTACAGAAAAGACCCCAATGTTCGATGCTAAGAAAGAAAGATAGATATTTGAGGAGGCAAGAAAAGAGTTCAAAATAGGTCAAGGATCTTCATCAAAGAGACAACCAAAAATTAAATAATATGGCATGCCTCGGACATTTGATCCGTCTACATCGCCGACAGAAGGGAAAGAGGTAAGCAAACTCATGGAATTTTTGTGCACTTGTGTTAAGTTGATTCAAGATAAAGGCGTCGTACAAGAATTACAATATTTAATTAAGCAGTGTGAGCTAGGAAAGATAGACCCCTTACTGAATAGGGAAATGCACCAAATTGGATGAAGGAGAAGGACAAATAAAGAATTACACTTAAATGCTCAGATAGGAGAGTATGAGATAGACTATGTGGTCCTCGACTTAGGTTCGGAGGTCAATGTCATGACGAACTAGAATTGGGAACTAATGGGAAAACCCAAGCTAATATATTCCCCTATCAGGCTTCACATGGCTAATCAGCAAGCTATCAACCCATTTGGACGATTAGAGCATGTCCCAGTGGAAATCGATGGAGTAAGAACCTTTGCATATTTTGAGGTAATTGAAATTGTTGATGATAGATTTCCTTACCCTGCATTGCTAGGAATTGATTGGGCCTTCGACAATTCTATTGTTGTTGATATAAAGAAAAGTCGCATGACATTTGATAAATCTTTCCTTAGGGTCATTTCACCTTTATATCCAGATGAGGGTCCACGATATATAAAGCCTATCAGAGAAGAAGACCATTCATTTGAACTGGAAAACATCTACAAATTAACAGCCAAACAACAGGATTATATCAACCCTACAGCTGACAGGAATCTGAGTTGGCGAAGTGACAACACATGTTCATCTGACTTAGAAGAAGTGCTATAGAACTGGTAGAACCATATGTACAAAGTATATACAAGAAGATGTGCTAGGATAACTACATAAGTTCACTGGATTGGCACAATAATGAGTAATCTACCCACATTTGATGGGTTGAACCCTTTAGAGAACTTCTTATCAAAATTTGAGACAAGTGTACCAACACAACAGAGGTTGTTGGCAATGGATGAGGCCATGAAAACCACACTAGCCAGATGGTGGGGAACACATAAGGGAAACATCACAGACTAGACACAATGTCGAGCTTTGATGACAATGCGGTTTTCAACACAAGTAGGAAGCTACGAAGTAAGATACATAGGTCGAAGCTGCCCAAAGGACCATGTACGTAGCTGCAAAGAGGCCTGGAGTGATGTTCCTAGAGAACAATGGGTACACAAATTCGTCAATATGCTGGATACCACCCCTATTAACTGGTACCTTCAGGAAGAGTTGTGCCTCATCACTTCAGAATGGGAAGATATGATCCATAATTTTATAACCACCTTTTTGTTTGAAAGTGAATTTCCTGTAGTAGATCAAGCACTACATATGGTGAGACAAAGTATTTAAGGAGGCATCTGGACTCCCTTTGGAGAAAGAAGAGGATGAATGGAGTGTGCCTCTCCAGAAACTACAGATCTACTACAACATTAATGCTGACGAAGATGATGATCCAAGGAAGGTGAATATTGTAGAAACAGAAGGCCAGAGAGATGTGGAAGGACCGAGCATTGAACTGTCATTCATTGGACAATCGATAAAGATAAAGAAAGTCAATATTGGGGTAGAGGAGACACCAAAGCTTGCCTATGTCGAAGATTACTAGGACACTGCTACCATTGACAAAATCATAGAATTATTGCATGAGTATCAGGACTTGTTCCCGACCAAGTTCACTGATATGAAGGGTATCAAAGGACCTATGGGAGAGATAAGAATACCCTTGAAATGATATGAAAATCCAGTCAAGCAAAGACCCTACAGACTGAACATGAAATATAAATAAAAAGTGAAGATTGAGCTCGACAGAATGCTGGAAGCAGGGATTATTGAACCTGTCGAGGAGTCGAAGTGGATTAGCCCCATGGTAGTGCAAGATAAGAAGATGGGTGAGATCAAGATTTGCGTAGATATCAGGAAGTTGAATGATGCTTGTCTACATGATCCTTTCCTACACCATTCACAGACGAAGTGTTGGATAACGTGGGAGGCCAAGAAGTATATTCATTTACAGATGGGTTTTCAGGATACCCTTAGATCCACATTGCCAAGGAGGACCACCATAAGAATACATTTGCCAAAGAGTGGGGATCCTACCAATATAAATTAATGCCATTTGGATTGATGAATGCCCCAACCATATTTTCCAGGGTGGTGGTTGAAGCGTTCAAAGAATTTTTGCATAAGTTTTTAGAAGCATACTTTGATGAGTGGACTATTTTTAGTTTGTTGAAAAATCATATTGAATGTCTAAGGTTAATGCTGGATAAATGTAGGTAGTGTCAAATTGCTTTGACTTTGAAGAAATGCATCTTCTTCTCACCATTTGGAGTATTATTAGGTCATATTGTATGAAAGCAAGGATTGTTGGTGGATCCATCCAAGATTGCAATTATAGTTGATTTGCCACCACCTACTTCAGTCAAACAACTGCGCACTGCACTAGGACATACTGGCTATTACAGGAAATTTATCAAAGGATATGGTCATATTACTGCACCAATGGAGAAGTTATTAAAGAAAGATTGTCAGTTCGATTGGATAGAAGAATGCCAACAGAGCTTCGACACACTAAAACAAAAGATGGTAACTACGCCTATTCTAGTCTTTCCAGACTGGAGCAAGGAATTCCATGTGCATGTTGATGCATCTTCCATTACATTAGGAGTAGTACTAGCACAACCTGGAGAAGGGGACATTGATCATCCATTAGCATTTTCCAGCAGGAAGCTATCCACAGCTGAAGTTAATTACACCACTACAGAGAGAGAGGGACTAGCCATGGTGTATGCATTACAAAAATTCCACCACTACTTGTTAGGAGGAAACTTTAAAATGTTTACTGATCACTCCATGCTGAAGTACCTAGTCAGCAAGACAATGTTGGGAGGGTGAATCTACAAATGGCTTCTGTTGTTTCAAGAGTATGATTTTGAGATCATAGTTAAGACAGGAAAAATGAACAAGGGCCCAAACCACCTATTGAGGTTGGAACATGGCGAAGAACCTACCAGTTTGGAGGATGCATTACCAGATGCACAACTTCTCACCATTATAAATATTGATGACCACTTCACAAATATAGACTAGTTCCTGTCAACAAGAATGGCTCTGAGTGAGTATACGATCTCCCAAAAACAATAGCTAGTGGTACGCACTGCAGATTTTTCACTGATAGTTGGTCATATATATAAAATAGGACCTAAAGAGATACTAAGAAGATGAATTATGGAATCAGAGAACCCGATGATCCTCACATAATCTCATGAAGGCATTGCAGGAGGACATTACGCAGGGAAAGCAACTGCGCAGAAGGTTCTACGAGTTGGCCTTTGGTGGCCTACATTACAAAGAGATGCTAAAGAATACACCAAAGCATGCGATGTATGCCAACGAGTTGGAAAACCATCACGAAGAGATGAGATTCCATTAGCACCGCAGATGACCCTGCAGGCATTTGAAAAATGGGCCATTTACTTCGTTGGACCTATAAAACCACCAGGAAAGCACACAAGAGCAAGGTATATTATCATTGCGACAGAATACATGACTATATGGGCCAAAGAAAGAGCATTCAAGGATTGTAGTGCAACTACAATTTCACATTTTATATTTGATGAAATAATAACCAGGTTTGGATGCCCTAAGGTCCTTATGAGTGATCAAGTACACATTTCATCAGTAAGACAGTTGTAGCCATGACTGAAGAATTTGCAGTCCACCATCAAAAGAGTACACCTTACCATCCACAATCAAACAAAACAGTTGAAGCATTCAAGAAGATCTTGGAGACAACATTGAAAAATATTTTCAGCGTGAACAGGGATGACTGGGATTTAAGAGTACCAACAGTACTCTGGGATTATAGAACCACTTGCAAGAAATTAACAATGCAGACCCCTTTCAAGTTGGTTTATGGTCTTGAAGTTGTTGTCCCGATGGAGTACTTCGTACCAAACTTAAGAATTGTTGCATTTACAAATATGGATGATACTAGCATTGTTCATGAGAGGTTAGCACACTTATTAGAACTAGAAGAAGAAAGATTCGTTGTAGGCTTCCATCAACAAGTTTAGAAGGAACGAGAAAAGGACTACCATGACAATCACATCAAGAAGAAGATATTCAGGCAAGGTGATTTAGTACTGGTATATGACAGTAAGTTTATCAAATAGATTGGGAACTTCAGAACACATTGGATTGGACCATATGAGATCGCCTATGTCACGGAAGGAGGAGTTTCGTAGCTGAAGACGTTGAATGGAGAATGGAAAGAAGGATTGGTGAATGGGATTCGGTTGAAGTTGTACTATGACAACCATTTTCCTCACAACTCCAAGTAAAAGCATGAGGAAAAGGGATTAGGTACCAGGTGCAATTGAAACTGGGTACCAAACATAGAAAAGATAGTTTGCACAAGGACGAGAAGGAGGCATAAAGCAGAAAGCAAAGGTTGCACTGTGTAGCCCAAAGTCAAAGTAAAACAAAAGGAGTAGATCCGAAGTGCCTCAATATGAGTGATAGGTGAGTGTTGGGGGCATGTTGGCCCTTTTTTATGAAAGGAAATAGAGAACAAGGAAGAAAAGGTAAAAATCGAACTTTGCGGGAGACACAGTGACTGTCAGTGGGTCAAAGTGAGAAAAAGAGAAGAAAAGATGGAGAGAAGTGCAGAAAAGAAAGCCATTAGATGAGGAGATCAAGGATGATAGATCAACAAGGAATATGGGCCAAGGATGACTCAGGAAGTGGAAAAATACACCATTGGATTCTTTTGAGCACCGCATGAGAAGGAAGGAAAGACAGGCTGGCGAAGTCTGGAAAAAGTGGATCAAGTTGACCTAGGGTTTTAGACACCTAGGGCTTTGGTAATTAGGGTTTTGACACCTAGGTTTCAGCCTAAGGCTGTCAGTGAGGTATTGTATTTGTATAAATAAATGTCAAGAAGACCTGGGTTGAGAGATGATGATATTGTTGATTTAGCTCTATTATTGCGGTGAGAGATCATTGTATTGGGAGAGAGAAGTGATGAGGGTGAGAGCCTTCTGGTATTGTAAGATCTTGATCTGGGTGCGAAGATCAAATCCTGTAGCTGGGTGTAGGGGAAGGGGGGAGAGAAAGAGAGAAGAAGAGAGAGGATCTGTTGGCCAAGAGTGCAAATCTGAACTATAAGATTTATCTTAATAGATCATAAGCACAATTATGTAGATGTAGCCCTAGAGAGAGGGTGAACCACGTATATTTTGTGTTGTGTGAGTGATTGATGTTTTAATATATGTCATTATTATACTATTCTTTGCATTACTATGTTACATCAAGATCTATAGCTACGCAGAGTAGATATCATTGATAAGTGATATATGAATACTGTGATTGTTGTTATAAAAGATCCACTTGATATTCCCCTAGTTGTAGACATCTTTGTCCTGCAACCCCCTCATTGTTGCTTTGGGTGAGACTGCATCTTCTTTGTAGGTTTTGTCGAAAGGGCTAGTAGCTAGGGCTTGTTGGTGCACTCTTGGAGTGGACCCTAGGTCTGCCCCTGTGCCAACACACCCTGAAATACCTTACGCTCTTCCTCACGAGGAAGTAAATCAGTTCAACAGAATCACAAGAGCCTATGCCGGACAGATTGGTGCGTTGTCCTTGGCTCTCATACTTCCTCAAAGAAAACAAAAAAGAAGACTTGTATTCAACATGCCCGACAAAGTTTTCGTACATTCTTTATAAGACCTAATAGATTTCACGATTATCGAAATCCAAGAACCTCTTGATTTGATACCTGAGACGCCAGCCGATGGCCTCTCTGAACCTAACGAATTTGCAGAAGAAGAGGATTTCAACTCAGATTCAGAAGATATGGAAGGAAATAACAACCATGAGGAGGAAAGGAAAATATCTCAAGAAAACAACCAGCCTTGGCTGGCCGGAGATGCCGTGGTTGTCCCTGGATGAGTACATAATCTTTCATGACACCTGAAGAAGTTTCTCCCTAAATACGACCCAAAAAACTCAAGTTTACCTGAAGATCATATCAAGAAGTTCATACTCATGATAAGGCTTATGGATGTTCAACATGAAGACGTAGTCTGTAGGTTATTTCCCTACATGTTTGATAACTTGGCTTCCACGTGGTATTTTAATCTACCAATAGGGTCCATAACCAGCTGGACCAGGTTCCAGAAGGACTTTTTAGATAAATTTGCAGAGGAAACTACCACAGGAGCCTTGATGGCTGAGTTGTTCGTGGCCACCATGAGCCCAAAAGAGAGGGTCAAATATTTTAATCACATATTCACAACCATCCTAACAAATTCCATCCCATGGAGAAACCAATTCAAGAGTTGCAAATAGAGTTTTATGCCAATGTGCTTCCGACTTCTATTTCTATGTTTGTAAAAAGGGTCGCTAAGAAAACCCTTGCAAAAAAATTTGAAGAGGCCAAGATGATAGAATTCCAGATGAAAGGATGTAAATAAGGCCAATCCCCTTCAATGAAGAAAGAAACACATCCCCCTCCTATAAGGAGAAGACTCATTTTGGCTAGACAGTCGGGAAAGAAAATTGAACCAACCCCCAACAAGGGTAATGGAGACATAGAAGATCTACAACACATGGTTAAGAAATTATCAAACGAGATCATAGACATGAAAAGAAATGCAGGAGAAGGAATCTTAGGACAAAGGCCCTATAATCCTTTCTTTAAAAGAAACTTGTCATTCAAAGCAATTGAACCTTCCCAAAACAACCTAAATATTTATCTAGGGAAGGTTGTGTCTGATTCTTTATGCACTTATCACCAGGAAAACCACTCTGAAAGAAACTTCCCTCAATGGGTACACACCATGAATTTGATGGCCAATCGTCTCCTAGATGAAGTCTCCCTAACTGAACAACCAAGTAGTTCGGCTATCAATATTGATGATCAGGAAGAGATTGATCCACCACAAGACACAGTCATGCTAATATGGGATCCCAACTTGATCATGCCTTCCAGCGACCTGTTTGAGTCTCAGTAATGACCCACAGAAGTTTCGGCGATACAAATGCGTAGTAAAGGTCCACCTAGGTCGAAATATACCACCGTCGCCAAGGTTTCGAAGAGTAAGGAAACTCTTGATCGCCTAAAAACACACTTTACCTTCAACAAGAAAACTATAAGCATTCATACTCAGGAATTTCCCAAACTAGATTATAACGTGGTCGAAGATTTGAAAATTTTAAGGGCCAATATATCCGTTATGGACATGTGTAATATTCCCCAACAGAAATACTTTCTATTGCAGGCCCTGGGCTCCGTAGAAAAAAAGGTGGAAAAAAGTGACGTGGAAATAAATATGTCTTCCACTGATCCGGTGAGAAAACCAACTGTGAACACCTATTCGGGAGATAGGAGGGAAAATCCCTTTGTCCCACCTTTCCTCTTGAAATTTGAAGTCTTCAACATGAACCTTCACAATTTCTTGGTAGATTCTGAGGCATCCTCCAACGTGATGCCCTTGGCCATTTGTAATAAATTAGGTGTCATCCCTCTCAAAAGTGATAAGCATGTCATAAAATTAGACAGAACTCAGGTCAAGGTCATGGGATAACTCAAAGATGTGATGATCAGGATAGAGACACATCCTAATTTCGTGCAAGTGATTGACATCATTGTAGTAGATATCCCAGAGGAATATGGGGTATTGTTGAGCCGAGATTGGTTTGAAAAGATCAATGGATATTTCAGTACATATTGGGCACACCTTTGACTACCACTAAAGGGATACAATAACATGATCATGATCGATAGGGATAAATATCTGAAACATATGGCCATTGATCTAGAAACCCCAAACAAACTCGCATATACAAACTTTCCCATATTGGGAAATTATTCTTGTGATTCCCATTTCTAGAACTTTGCTCCTCTCCTATCCAATGTTCAGTTTACCCAAAAATCTGAAACAATTTTAAAAGAAGAATCATCGATGCCGACAGGAGACTCCCTCTTCTATCAAAACCCCATGCTAGGACTTGTGGAAGAAAAGATCGGGGAACAAAACATTAAAGAGGGAAGAGAAAGGAGTGATTGTCGTTCACCAATTTGGACCCTCTATTTTGATGGATCTAAATCACAAGAAGGGTTAGGAGCGAGGTGCATCCTCATCAACCATAAAGGTAAACGTCATTTCCTGTCTTGTAGACTAGAATTCGAATGTACCAACAACACTGCCAAGTATGAAGCTCTAGTACAAGAGTTAAAGAAAGCCATAGATATGGATGTCAAAGAATAAAAAAAATTCAGAGACTCTGATATTATTGTTAGATAAGTGAGGAATATTATACATTGCAATTTACCTCATCTTAAGAACTACCAGTAGGAGGTGCATAGGTTAATAGAGCGCTTTGAGGATCCCAATATCACTGTGATTCCTAGAGTAAAGAATATTCTTGCCGACTCCTTAGCCACAACCACTTCTAGACTGTTTCCTTTAGAAGATTATGAAGCCTCTTGATTCATTGTAGAACTGATCTATAAACCATCGATACCTAATAAAATTTCTAATTGGAAAGTCTTTGAGGGATACAAACAGATCATAAACTTCTTAACCAACCAAGACAATTTCAAAGATCTCACTTTTGACGATGAAGAGTTTCAAGAGAAATCAATAGAAACCGATCCTCAGAAAGAACAACATATGGATAAATCAAAGGCTCACACAATCCCTAAGGGGATAACTAATCTAGAGAATATGTTTGATCTGAAAGAATAATTTAAAGGACCAAAAAACACAAAGATTGTTATCTCTTGTCCCCTCCATGAGACTGTAAATCTTGGAACCCCAGAAAACCCAAAGAATGTGAATCTCGAGAAAGATGTATCTAAGGAAGAAAGGAAATCATATCTCAAACTATTCAGACAATACCGGGATGTCTTCGCATGGTCCTATAGGGATTTGAAAACGTATGAAACCCACATTATTCAACACACCATCCCATTAAAACCCATAGTGAAACCTTTCCAATAAAATCTTTGAAAGTATCACCCATCCCTAGAACCTCTCATGTATTAGGAATTAAAGAATATTTTAGATGCAAAGATAATTTTCCAAGTTAGGCATTCTGCCTGGGTAGCAAATCTTGTCCCGGTAAGGAAAAAGTCGGGAGAGATCCAACTATGCGTAGATTTTCGAAACCTCAATAGAGCTTCAGAAAAAGACAATTATCCAGTCCTATCAAGGGAACAACTCCTGCAGACCGTGTCGGGCTCGGAAATTTTCTCTCTACTAGACGGTTTCTCAGGCTACAACCAAGTATTGGTTTCAGAGGAAGATCGTTTAAAACCCACCTTCCGAACCAAATGGGGAACCTTTGCTTATACATGCATGCCTTTCGGGTTAATCAACACAGGAGAAACTTTCCAAAGGGCCATGGATGTAGCTTTCCAAGGACTTATCAATAGATGTGCGGTAGTGTATTTAGATGACGTAACAGTGTACTCGAAGAATAGAGAAGATCACATCCAATACTTAACTCATATTTTCGAGAGATGTAGGAAATACGATATATCTATGAACCCTAAGGAAACTGTTTTTAGTGTCGAGGAAGGTAAGCTATTGGGCCATATTATATCTCAAGAAGGGATTCACATAGACCCCGAAAGGATTAAGGCCATAGCTCAACTCCCGCTACCCTATAACAAGAAAGATATTCAGTCCTTTTTTAGGCAAATCAACTTTGTGAGGAAATTCATTCTCGACTTCGCTGAAATCATCAAACCCTTACAAAAGATGATCCACAAGGATGTTGAATTTAAGTGGGATGATGAGCGAAAATATTCCTTCGGCAATATCAAAACTGCCATAGCCTGGGCCCAAATGTTGCGAAGTCCCAATTTCAATAGAGACTTTTTCCTCTATACTTTCGCCTTCGACCAATCACGATCTACGGTTTTGAATCAGAAGAATGATGACAAAAATGAAGCCCCAATGTCATTTATGAGCACCAATCTTGAAGGCGCTAAGCTTAACTATCCTACTATAGACAAACAAGCTTACGTGGTGTATAAGGCAGTAAAGCATTTCAGGTCTTACATCCTCAAAAATCATACTAAATTGATTGTGCCACACCCTATAGTATGATCCTTCTTTACCCAAAACAAAATGGGGGAAAGAATAGGGAACTGGATGGTAGTAGTCCAAGAATTCAATCTAGATATAAAACTGACCAAGCTAGTGAAAGGACAAGGGTTATGCAAGCTTGCAGCCAAAGCACATGATCAAGTAAATGAATATTCCAGATGGGAAAATGAGATGGCACTATGGTGTGGCGAAGTATCATACACCTCCTCAGGACCAAGCTCTTGGTATGAGGATTTAACTTATCTTTCGTATAACAAGACTTGTCCCAAAAATCTGAACCCTATGGAAAGAAGAGCCCTCAGGTTGAAATCTTCCCAATATCACCTCATAAATTCGGTACTCTTCCAAATCAATTACGATGGGGTACTATTAAGATGTCTTGAATGCGAGGACGCAGACAAAGTGCTAAAGGAACTCCATGGTGGCCCCGCCAGGGGACATTTCACCGAAAACACCACCTCTCATAAAATCCTGAGATTCGTCTATTATTGGCCCACCTTGTTCAAAGACGCTCATTCTTATGCTAAGAGCTGCAAGACTTGTCAAGTAAGCGTTGGAAAAGAGAAAAGAGCGGCATTCCAACTTAAACCCGTGACTGTCTCTAGGCCTTTTGATCAATGGGGGCTAGATATAATAGGGGAAATTTCCCCGAGCTCTTAAAAACTGCACAAGTATATTCTTACTGCCACCGACTATTTCACAAAATGGGTAGAGGCCATCCCTCTGACTCATGTAAACAAGAAGGTAGTAATCCAATTTATAGAACAATAGTTGATCACAAGGTTTGGTGTCCCCACTGCTATGGTATTTGATAATGCATCTTACTTCTCTTCTACCCTATTGACAGAGTTTTCTCTGGACAAAGGAATCATAATAAAGTACTTTGTAAATTATTACCCTCAGGGAAACATTGTGGCAGAATCAAAAAATAAAAACCTGGTAAGGATATTAAAGAAGATGGTTACAAATAACCAAATAAATTGGCATATTCTACTTCATAATGCTCTATGGGCCGACAGGGTCACACCAAAAGAAGCTATAATAAATTCCCCATATTTTCTAGTTTACAAGCAAGAAACCATCCTCCCAAATGGGCTCTATCTTCCATCTCTTCAACTAGCCCAAGGTTCCAATGAAGAACCCTCATCGACCATACAACAGAGAATCAACACTTTCCTCATCCTAGAAGAAGAAAGAGAAAAGGATAAGTCAAAATTCCTATCCCACCCAAAAATAGTGAAAAGATGGTTTGATAAGCATAAGGCTAAGGAAAAGAACTTTGTAGTAGGATACTTAGTCCTGAAGTGGGATAGGGAAAATGTACCAAAAGGGAAACATTACAAGTTTCAGAGCCTATGGCTTGGGCCTTTCCAAGTGGTCAAGAAAATCAGGGCAGGTACTTATCGGTTGCAAAATATGAGGGGGGAACCTGATGCCCTCCCAGTGAATGGCCACGCCCTAAAACAATACTTCCAATAAATACATAAAAAATAAATAATAAATATATATATATATATATATATATATATATATATATATATATATATATAATAAATATAATATGTGTTCTTTATATTCTGTGTGGAATTCTTACCCTTAGGGAAATGAAGGGTTGCCAGAGATTCTRCATTCGCCCAGTGAATCACCATTTTTTGAGCACTCAACACATCCTAAAAATTATATGACCATTTCCTTTTTAGGTACCACTCAATCCTTTGTATTGCCTATTTTCACTTCAGTATGAAATTGACGCCTTCGCTCATGTTTTATGTTTCATGATTGAATTGATTAAAGTTTTCTTGAACATACAACAAAGAACATTCTTAACTCTAAAAGAAACTTAACAACTACTCAAGGAATCGATGATCTGAAAGTTTTCCCTGATTCACTTAGGAAGTTCAACATCGGTAGAGGTAAAAGGTGAAGGAAATCGCTTGAGATTTCGAAATAGACAAGTGCATATCTCCATCGGCGTCGGCTAATGAAAGCCTTTATTCTTTGTGAATAAGCCTCGACAGGGATCGTGCCGAAGACCAATCCATTCAGCTTCGGCAGATAAGTATAACAGTAAGCACCACACAAATAGAATAATGACACTTCCAACTCTCGAGACGTTTCAATGACGAAAGCTTATGAAGATGATGACCCGCTAATAAACTGCGCACCCGAACTTTCTCCCGATCAATAATCCCCAATATCATCAGCTTCAAAATTTTTATCAGAAGGATATTTCTAGGAGTATACACATAGATAATAGTCGATCCCTGATCTGCTTTCCAGGTGACGTGACGTGACGAGATGTTTTAACCCATGAATGTGTTAGGTACGCCGCATTTACAATCATTAATTAATTTGTGGATCATGCATTAGTTACTAATTCATGTGTGAATAAAAAAGGAACCGTTAAACCCACTGATACAATGCATCTTCCTTCGTGCCTTGTGAACTAGTTAAGATTTATCTACATAAATCTGATAGTATTTTATTTTGAATCTGCATTCATTGCTCGTATTAACTAATCGATATGACTGATAGTACCTCTCTTGTTATATCCATTTCGATTCATTGTGTATAATCCTATTATGTGCAGCAAGAAACTCAAGACAAGCACAAGAGCGAAGCTAACAGTCTGGAGAAAACGCCCAAAGTTCAGTGAGTATTAAACAATTATCCTAGCAAGCATTACAGGTATGGGTCCTCTTGTGGTGTTTTATGCTCCATTTCATATGTTCTCACCCAACAATACTTTGTATACCTTTTTAAAGGGAAGTTTTAATTATAGGAACAATGCCTCTAAAGAATCCCTCCACCAGGAAATCACCAAGAGCGTCGAAGACACAAGAACCATAAGAAGGAGAGGGATCCTCCCCAGTAGTTGCGAGACAATTAGAATTCACTTCCAAGCCAATGCCTGTCATTAAGATAATCACCAAGAAGGCCTTTGTCCAACCCTCGACTTTCAGAGATACAAAGGCAAATATTGGAGCCAAAACAACATTTCCTCGCTGGGAAGAAGTGTTCAAGAAAATCAAGAGGGAAGAACCCCTCGAGTATACCCCGCACAATGACCCTGATATAAGGAAACTCGATGACAATGTCCTCCCAAATATTTGTAGGTCTTATCTGCACATGGTGGCAAGCCAGTCTCTGATGTTCCCTTGCATTGAGCTTCTGAAGTGGCTCATTGATCATGCCGATGCACAAAAATGTTTGATTAATGATGATAATGGTGAATGCATCGGGGTCTTCCTGCCATCAGAGGTTCAGAGTTACTACAAGATCAATGAGTCTAGAGAAAAGTTGAGTAATTATTTCATTCCAATTTTCTATGCGTCACATGATACCAGGAAAAACATGGCGTCTTGGTGGAGGGAAGACAAAAAGTTCATGAACCAGACTGCCAGCTAGTATCCAACGACCAATCTTAGGGAACCATACATATATCTCATGGCTCTTCTCTACAAATTGCATGGAGAGAAAGCCTTCTCCTAATTTTTAGAGGATTGGATGCCTCTAAATTTCACAGTGGCCATTTCAGGTACAGGTTTTAATTGGGGCGCCATCACCTCCAAACAACTGAGCACTTGCATAAGGCAAGCCCAGGCACCAAAGGAGGGATATGTTCCCACCTTCTACATGGCTTCATAGCTTCTGGACATCATCTACGCCAAGAACTCTTTCTCTAGGATGAACCTAAATTGGCATCCCTCAGAGCTTCCGGTCCATGTATATTTCAACATCCTATGGGAAAACATGTACAAAAAATACTATGCAGTTATTTGTGATCATTTTATTGTACGCATCTACTTCTTGTTATTCATGAAATAATTCCCTAGGTTGTTAGACAAAGCAAAAAAGTTTATAGTGAAAGTTGGTCACTGGTATTTAGATGAGAGAGAAACCTACATCATGGTTTTTGATGCCATACGGGAACCCCACTTGTTACCCATTTATGTTCCTGATCGATTAGTGTTAGGGGAGATTTGCTTCCAGACCATCCTACAAGGATACAATGCCACCTTGGAAAAAGACAAGAAGAGGGCCTTCATACTATATGGGTTTCATATTAGTTTCTACATGGTCAAAGACACCACGCATGCTAAGCAAGAAGGATTGTTTCATTTAGAATTTTGGTTCCAAAGTGGCCAATTTCGAAAACACGATCCCAAGGGACTAGTCCTACAACACGCATCGCATGTATCATCCTATTGGCCCTATGCCCATGACCAGTTCGAAGATGAATTTTTCACTGAGAACAATCAAGACTGGAATGAAGTGGTGGCCAAGAAGGCTAATCCTCGAGGAACCTGGTTTAAATCTATGAGCTATGAGGAGAAGGAAACATTTTTGGAGAAGACAACTCAAGAAATATCCAAGACCCGGAAAGGAGTAGTAGCATATGAATCAGGTGAAAGAATAAGTGATCCCCAAGAATACATTGAAGATGCAGAAGTTCATCAGGAATCCTCAATATAAATCATGGATTCCCCTAAAATTCAAGTTACACTGGGGACAACAAAACTCTTGTACCACCAAGGTCAGCTTCTAATGAAGCGAATGATCCATACCTTATCATAAGACCGACGATTTAAACTACCATCCAAAGTGTCCCGACGGAGCCAAGTGGCCCCGGTTCCTTAAACCACGTTAACACCAATGGATCAAGTAACCCTGGATCCACAACACCTCCAGTCAACTCACTGGAAGGCAGAAAAATTCCACCAGAGACAAATCGGGTGTCGATAGAAACACAAGTTCCTAATCCCCTGAGCAAACTCATACAAGTATATAGTGACAACGAGAGTCCAAAGCCATCTCATGGTACCCCAGTGTGTGTCCAAGAGGAAGAAGGCCCCAAGAGAACTCCTTCCCCTGAGCCTAAAGTTTAAGACAAGGAGGTATCAAAAAAGGAAGCAGAAGCCGAAAGTAGCCTCGACATGAAAGACTTCGATAAATCAGGAATCAAAGCAGATCTAAACGGTGAGCCCAAACTCGGGAAGACAAAGGAAGGATCTCTGCCAAAGGAAATATATGTTTTTGCAACTGACAAACAAGAAAGTAACAATTATGTACCCAACACCTCTATTCTACCCAATATTCAAATCCCCAATGAGCAACAGGTAGAGTTCGGACCTGCAAGGCAAAGCAAGGAAGTTGAAGAGCCCACTCTTGAACAAATATACATTGTTGGTAGCCTGGGAAACAACCTCACATGGGGTGATCAACAGATACCAGAGCCGGTAGATAAGGTACCATACATCTATGCGATATCCTACGATCAAAATATAAAGGCCATCATTCAAAGAACCACAAAGAAGATAAGGATCACTTTGGACCACTCCATATTGGTCACTACAGAAGAGAACTTAATCAACACAAAATATGCTTGTACATCTGAACTGATCGATGTGGGAAAATCTCTCTCGGATTCCGCCTAGGATAGAGCCAGGAGAGATGAAAGGGAACTAGCCGCCACCCGAAAGGAGCTCAAACACTTACGCCATATGGTCGAATACTACAAAGGCGCCATGCAAATCGTTGTGTATTTGAAAGATGAGTTTGGTAGAGTCTACAACGAGTTCAAGAAGGAAAGGCACATATTAATATCGAATGTAGCCGAATTCTAGGAGGACACTCTCATGGCACTCGCAACATGTAAGGAGATGGAGCGATGGTATGAGAGAGCATAGCAAGTGGTAGAAAGGCTCAAATACATTGAGGAAGTCCAGTAGGGGAGAGAGAAGGAAGAACATGGCATTCGACTAGTGGGTAAAAGTAGTCTCGATTTCATGAAGCGATCAACCGAATACTAGGATAAAACATCTCAAGACTCACACAGATAAATCTAAGAACAATGGACTAGATGCCAGAAGAATTGGGATAAAATCAATAAAATAATGAAGGATATCGGGCTCCCCGAGTTCGGCACCCTCGATAAGTTTATCAACCTGAGTGAGGTGGTCACATTGTACACTGAACATGACTCGCTATGGACCAAAGAGTTCACGAAGATAACCAATGCAAGGCCAAGGCAAGTGCAACAATTCGCAGAACATCCGATCAGAGCCTAAACCATGCTTCAGCAATTGAACTTCAGTCTAGCGAAATACCAGGCCCATGCAGCGGACATCAAAGGGATATATGCAGCTCCAATGGAACATCACAGATATCCATGGGCCAATACTTGTGAAGAACTCTTTATCATTTGGTCTGAATATGAAAGAAGTCACCCTTTCCAGAAAATATCTCAGGTGGATTGTTAAAGAAATTGTTTGATGATAATGCCACGTGGTGATTTTTGTTTGGCTCAAATTATATTTATCCATTAATTACAATTAAACTTTATATTATAAATAGAGACAATGACCAATGAACAAGGGTCGATGGTTGTTGTAAGAAATCTTCTTTTTTGGTTGTTAAGAATTATTTTGAGACTGCTATGAATTGAGAAGTCCTTATGGACCAAAGACAAGCTATTTTCATCAGATGTATGTGATTGGACTTGGAGGAGAATTACTTTTGATCATGTTCCATGAATGATGCAGTAATGAGTAAGAGAAAAAAAATTTGTTGTCAAGTTATCTGGTGCAATGTCTTAATGTTCTTTTCTTTAATGATGAAGATAAATCGTTGTGTTATCATGTGATGAGTGTTATGGTAGATGAATCATTTTTATTTCCATCATCTTGTTACATATGTGTTTTCTTTATGATAGTTTCTCAAACAGTAATTGGATGCTCATTTGGTTAATGTATTAGTACTAGGCCTATGGTATAGAATCACTATTTGCATGTTTGAGTAGCGGGTTATCCCAAGATCAACCTCTTCACAATAGTTAAAACTTAATGTTGTTATTTTTCAAGTTGGTTTATACTAGCTTGCATCTCTCAGACCAGTCCCACCTCAAGAGAAAATACAGAGAAGAATAGTCCTAACCGAAGGGAGAGCCTTCACAAGAAAACATAAAGCCCATCGATAAATTGGTCAGATCACAAGATCTGGAGAACCATTCCATATTTAAATGTTGCATATTCTAATTGGGCCTCAATGGTGGGTTTGGTTCCTACTGTTGAGTCTAGGGACTTAAGTCCCATCAACAATACCCAAAGAATCCATCTGTAAAAGAGTAAGTTTCTTGTCTTGCTACGTTCTTCAGTACCTCATCCATGAATGGTGTTGGGAATGGGTCATGTAAAAATATGTAATTCAACTTCCTTAGATCCATGCAAATCTTCATTCCTCCTATATTCTTTTCTTGCACCACCACTGCACTAATCCACTCATATTATTCTACCCGCTTGATGACTCTTTCATCCAACACCTTTTCTATTTCAGCCTTGACTTTATCCTTATACCTCGGGTTTAACCTGTAAGGCCTCTGTCACACTGGCTTAGCTCCTGGTTTCAGTGGAATATTCATCTCTCCTAAGTCTGTTTCAATTCCCCTCATCTATGAAAATGTCATTGGGAATAGGTCCCATTATTCTCACAGTAAATATGCAACCTTCTCAACTATCTCATCGTTCCAATAAGCTCCTATCTGTGCAGACTTGGGATTCTCTTTTGTCCCAATGTTTACCTTTCACGTCTTTATATGATGTGTATATGTGACATATTCCAACTCTGGCCCTTCTACTACTTGTTCTACTTCTGTATCATGTACGTGTACATTCCTAGGATCCTCTTCATCGTACTCTTCCTTGTCTACGTTATTGTTGAGTTGAGAAAAGGTACAAATATCCTCCTTATTACCATGGCTTATGATATATTATTAATTGACTTTTCTATTAATTAGAAGTAATTAGGAAAGAAAATGATTAAAAAGTATTTTAGAAATATTATTGAATGATATTAGATATTTTATGAATTTTGGTTTGAATTGTTGTGATTTTATACAGAAAATGGACAATTGTTGTTACCTCAAGACAATTAAAGAGATTTTGAAGATACATAAGCTATTGAAGATCGAAGGAATTAGGCATAAAGCAGTTTATAAGAAGATTGAATCTTTATTTTTTCATATTCATAAATAGTAAAAGAAATCGATCCTCAGGATAGCTTAATTTACTTATTTCATTGTAATATATAGAGGGTGATGAACAATAGAGAAAAAATCCAAGAAATTCAATAAAACATTCAGATCTCTGAAGTGTTTTGTACAATAGTCCATTGCAAATTATTCATCGGTTATGGAATTAATGAAAGAATTGAGCATTTTGATCATCTTTGAGTACTGATTTTTTGTAGTAGTACCTTCTGAAGACCGTAGGCCCAGTCGAAAGGAGTTACTATATCATTTGTAATCGTATCAATTCTATTTCAGTTATGTGATTTGAATTTCCTTGCAATAGTTAAGATAAATTTGTGAGTGTGTTTATTATTTTATGAATTAGTTATGATGTTCATTTCCAGAGGATAGATGCTTCATTTAAATATTATCGATTGGTGTTCTACTTCCAATTGTTGTTAGTTTATAGCTTGTGGATTCCTTTCATTTTCACATACGATGTTCGTTTTATCAAATTCACATTTGTTGTTCCTTTTGTTTAATTTACATTTGATGTTTCTTTCGTTTAAATTGCATTTGTTGTTCCTTCTTAAATATACACCAGATCGTTGTTCTTTCTAGTAGATTAAATAAGCATTGAAAGATTCATTCATTAAGAGTTTTCACAGATTAGATTCCTGTTTCTTAGATTGATGAATTCGTTGTGTGTTATTGATTGAATTACAATTCCGTTGAGCGAGTTATTAGTTTCAGAGTTTTTAATGAATGAGTAATAATTTGATTATTGCAGTAGCTTAGATCGATTCATATTTACATTAGTTAAATTATCTACATGATTTAAACCTCTACGACTATCTGCATAGACTTTGATGACATTCTTGAAAGAAAAGACGAATCCTTGGTTGATAAATTAATGTTAGACTAATGTTGTTTTTAGGACATATTTAGAGCTCAACATTTTGGCATCGTTTCCGGGGAGAATGTCAAAGGTATCATAGGTTTCATCTCTGAGGATGAGGTATTGAAAACGGAAGGTAAGAACCTATGTAGGAAACAAGTAAAATTATTGTGCCAACACCTACCTTCGGCTGATGCATAGATGTTTCATAATTTGTGTCTGTGTGTATGACTAAGAAGAAAGAACCTGAAAAAATAAAACCCCCACCAAAAACTACAAAATCCTAGGGTCTAGTGCTCCCTGGAAGAAGCACTTTTATAGATGAAATCATCTGAAAAGATGAATATCAAGCCTCGGTTGGGCCTCGAAAAGGTTCTACCTAAATCCCTCAAGCAACAAATTCACCAACTGCAGCTCATGCTGAGGTTCACAATGGAATTGAAGGGACTGAAAAAAGTTTCCAAAATACACATACTCCACTTCTTATCCCTTTAGACGAGGGAAAGTCTTGTAATTTGAAAGAAGGAGTAGGGGAAACCATTGGAATTGCTTAGGAAAACCCACCACCACCGAACCTGGATATCCTGTGATTCTGATAGGAAAAGGAACATCTAAAATCCCATATAAAGGTAGCAGGATTAAATTTACTAAGGGACCAAGTAATCAATCACCTCGAATAGAACACCCAGACCAAGAAATCCTTGAGGATTGTTGGCACATTTTCTCCCAGATGGCACAACAAAATCAGTCGTGACCCCAAACTTCCACCTTGGAATATCCTATAGTTGATCTGGTTGCTAATGCCCCAATGAAATCCATTCCACTACAAAATCTTCCAACCTTCAATGAATTGATCTCAGAGGACCCTGACACGTTCTTATTCGAGTTTGATGTCCTGTGTAGAGGCTATGAATACACCTCTGAACCCTAGAAACTGAATCTATTTCCTTCCCCCCTAAAAGGAGAAACTTTACGATGGTTTATGGGTCTAGGAGGAGGAAATATAAATTCATGGGATGAAATGAAACAAGCCTTCCTTACCAAATATTAAGACTACTGTATAATCAAGGATTTAAAGGATGAAATCTTTAAAATGACCACAAAAGAAAATGAAACACTAGAAGAATATGTTGAGATATTTCAATATAATTTGCAGAGATCACCTTACGATACACTACCAGGTGAGGTACTTAAATCCACTCTAATAAAAGGTATGAAGGATGAATGGGTAGAAACATTGAATTTAATGGGAAAAGGTGATATTTATCAAGAAACATATGATGAAATTATCTAATTGTGCATCACGTATTCACGTGGAAGTACTCGAACTAGACTGGGAATACAGGCTCCCATCACCAGAAGTAGTAACATTACTAGCGGGGGTGTCACCCGAGCAGAAGTTGGTAATCTTCTAGAAAATTTTAAAACAAACATTTTGAGTACTCTGACTACACAATTGGATGTTCTACAAGTTAAAAAAAAACAAGCAGAAGAAGAGAAGTCATTGGCCATATTTTGTCCACGATGCAGAAGGAAACATGGTTCGAGGGAGTGTCCCTTAGATGTGGTTTGGATTTTCTCCATCTGTCCCAAAGACCATGCGAAAAAACAATGTCCATCACTTCTAGGACTAAAAGTTGTCTTTAAAGAAGTAGAAGAGGAAACATAATTGATATATCTTATGGCTCAGCGTCGCCAATGGTAGGCTCATTCCCCAGTTACGCTACATGACTCCTCTTCTTTCTTTTATGGGCAGTATAATTAGCAACATAATTCTAGAAATGCATGGTAGGGCCAACCCTTTGCTAACCCCACCTGACAGTCCCAACAATGTCCTATTGCACCCTGGCCAAATCAACCAGTCGCAAATCCCATCTGGCCTAACTTACAATACTCTACCCCATTTTGGTAGAATTAAAATAATAACCCCTATCCTTCACATTGGACTAACACAGCTTCCCAAGCCCCCGATTGGAATCAAAAATGGAAACGCCCCATGGGAATGACCAATCAACCCATGGGGATGGCTCCTCAATCTCAGCCCACTTTACAAGCTCCACTTCAACTACCCAAGAATCCTTAACCTCAAATTGTTGAGAATTTTGAGGTTGAAATCAACTCTGTAGGGTGCAACGAACTCTGGTTGAGATTAGGGCATACAATTTCTCCCGAGGAAAGTAACATTCATCAAGAAAAAGAGAATGAGAATAATATACAACCAACAATAAAACCATTGACTGTGGTCATAACATAAGAAACAGAACAGGGGGAAAACATAATCGAGCAAAAAAATCTTGATGTAATTCCTCCTCCCCCATTTCCCGAGAGGCTAATGATAGCAAAACCAGTTTTATATCCTAACTTTGATATCGTCGGGGAACTAAAGAATCTATGTGTTAAAATTACACTCCTCTAGGCTTTACAAGACATCCTAATTTATGCAAAAACAATTAAAGAATTATGTGGAAAGAAGCCTAGAAGGAAAATTAAGAATCCATCAAATGGTCACATGGTAGGAACTTTTTCCAATCTTATTCTAGGAAAGCAGGAGCCGGTCAAGTATACAAACCCAGGGAATCTCTTGGTAACAGTTCAGATACAGGGTTTTTTTTTTCCAAATACACTGGTGGATTTGGGGGAAACCATCAATATTATGACCATCGAGACATGTAATGTCCTGGGTATAACCTCCTTCAAACCTACTTCGATTATGTTAGAATTGGCTGAAAAATTGGTGGTTAAACCAGTCGGTACATTACAAGATATAGAAATTTCAGTCGACTCTTGGAAATACCTGACTAATTTCTTAGTAATCAACCCAAGAAGTAGACCCGATGGATACCAATTGATATTTGGGAAGACCATGGATCACAACGATAGATGCATACATAGGATGTTGCACAGTCAACATGTAAATTTCTAGAGGAAGTGCTATAAAGAACCTTATTTTGTATCCTCTAGCTAAACCAAGTCTGTCTGTCATACATTAGCAGTTGCAACCACCTAGATATCGAGAAGAGAACCCATGATCTCCCCTCACACTAGAAGAAGTGCTTGGGCTAAAAAACCAACTAGAATATGATGTGATCAGTAGCTTCATTAACAACCCAACTATTATAGGAAACCCAACATGTCAAATGCTAAAATATTGGATAATGAAGTAGAGGGAGATCCTTTGGAAGAATTTATGGAGCAACAAATTCCCACTACGACTGTCCATAACAACATTTCAGTCAAAATCACACCAGAAAGATCTCTGAATATTAATGCCAATTTGAGTGAGCAACAACAACAAAAGTTTATTCAAATCCTTTCTAAATATCAATAGGATTTATCTTGGGAGTATCCTGACATGAAGGGAATTGATCCTCAACTCTGTACACATCATATCTATATTGAAAAATATGCCTAACCCATACGACATCCCTAACGAATATTGAATCCTCATCTCAGGGATGTTGTTAAAGAATAATTACAAAAAATGTTGGATGTAGATTTCATCTATCCTATTTCAGACAGTCGGTGGGTCTCTCCACTGGTAATCATCCCTAAAAAGAATGGGAAGTGGAAAATTTGTGTAGACTAAAGGACCACTTTGCCTACCTTTTATTGATCAGATCCTTGATACTTTAGCAGGGAATAAATTTTTCTCCTTCCTAAATGGTTTTAGCAGCTATAATCAGATTCATATTGCTCCAGAAGACCATGATAAAACTACATTTACATGTCCTTGGGGTACCTTCGCATATAGAGTGTTTCCCTTTGGATTATATAATTCTCCAAATTCATTACAAAGAGCTATTTTAAGAATATTTTATGATTTGATTAATGAAGGACTTTAAGTTTACATGGACAATTTCAGCTCTTATGGCACTGACTTTGATCAAGCCTTAAGCAATCTAGAGAAGGTATTGGAATGATGCATTGCTGCCAGGCTATGTTTGAGTAATGAGAAATTTCATATGATGATGACTGAAGATGTGGTACTAGGACACTATGTTTCTACAGATGGAATCAAGTTAGACCAAGCAAAAATAGAGGCAATCCTTAATCTACCTACAACTCGTACGCAAACTGAGGTACGTAGTTTCCTTGTATGTGCAGGATATTAACATAGATTCGTAGAATTGTTTTCAAGAATAGTTGCACCTTTACATGATTTAACTGGTAATGTGGAATTTTAGTGGTATGATAAGTGTGATGTTGCATTTGCAGAGTTCAAAAGGTTGGTTTCAACAACACCGGTGCTGAGAGGACCAAACTGGAAATTACCATTTCACATCTCTTCAAATGCATGATATATCGCCATAGGCGTTGTCATTGGATAGGAAGAAGACAAGAAACCTTATGCTATTTATTTTATTAGCAAAAATATTATTCCTACTGAATTAAATTACATAGTAACAGAAAAAAGAATTTTTAGTTGTTATACATGTTATTAATAAATTTATCCACTATATAACAGGCTATCTAGTTATTCTGTATATTGATCATTCTGCTATTAAATATTTATCTAACAAACCAATTGCTAATGGAAGGGTTACTCGATGGTTATTACTATTGCGGGAATTCAACATCACCATCAAGGATTGGCCCAGAAGAGATAATCTCGTTGCAGATTTCTTGTCTCGCATGCCCAAAATAGATAACTCTTTGACAGTTGAAGACCAATTTCCAGACGAACAGTTGTTCGTTGTCACTATTAGGACGTTGTGGTACGCAAATGTCGCAAATTATCTGGCAGTTGGGAAACTATCAGCACACCTATCATCAAGAGAAAGGAAACTAATCGTTCAATGCAATGCACGGTTCACCTGGATTGGTGGATATCTTTTCCACACATGGTCCGATCATCAGATCTGAAGATGTATAAGAGATGATGAAATTTACGATGTATTGAAGGTAGGACACGATGAGCCCTATGACATACATTTTTCAGACTGCAGAACTAGGAATAAAGTTTTACAGATGGGATACTATTGGCCCTCAATATTCAAAGACACAAAGAAATATGTCTAGGCCTGCGACAACTGCCAAAGGATGGGTCGACCAGGCCAAGATGATGAAATTACCCTACAAGCACAAGTGGTGGAAGAATCTTTTGAGAGATGGGAACTGGACTTTGTTGGACCCTTCAACCCAAAATCAAACCATAAAGCCTATATAATAGTTGCACCAGACTATATGACCAAGCTGGTAGAAGCAGTAGCCTTGCCAAACACAATCGAGGAAGCAGTCATCAAGTTCCTCTTTGAATTATTTGTACACTATGGACTACCCAAGGAAGTAATCACTGACGAAGGGTCACAATTTACAACACATAAAATCATTTCCACTCTGCACAACTATCACATTAAACACATAGTTACCTCCCCATACCATCCACAGGAAAATGGACAAGTGGAAAGTACCAATAAAGTCTTGGAGGAAATATTGACAAAAACAGTCTAAAACAACCGTCAAAATTGGGCATCTGAGCTTCCAAATGCCTTATGGGCCTATCACACAACATGGTGTAACAATATTGGCTACTCTCCTTATCATCTAGTATTTTCCAAAGAACCTATCTTTCCAATTGAATTTGAGATCAAGACTCTAAGAATGGCCCAGGAAATTGGACTAGATCTTATGGAATCACACACACAATGCTTACAATAGCTCAATGAGCTAGATGAAGCACATTCGTTCTCCCTTCAATGTACAACTATTACTCAACAACAAAGATCTAACTAGAATGATAAACATATCAAGAATAAATCCTTCTAGAAAGGTGATTGGGCGCTTCTCTATGATTCCAGATTTCAGGATTTTCCTGGAAAATTGCAGACAAGGTGGCTGGGACTGTATGAAATCAATGAAGTTCACGATAACGACACTGTCACTTTAGTTACCATCGATGGGTCTAGTTCTCATTTTTTGGTAAATGGACATCGACTATGACTCTACCATCAACCTCTTTCAAAAGAATCCTTTTTCCAAGAAGTAAGTAATGATCCTACTGTTCATATTTTAGCTGGCTGGGAAGGTAACTCAACAACTTCAACTTCATAAAAATGTAGTTTTTATCAACACTGTACATATTGTATATGGTTTTCTTTAAATATTTGATTGATTTTTTAGTTTTTTTACTTTCTAGGAAAGTCAATATAAAGCGATTTGGAGAATAAAAACTAGAAAAGACAATTGTAATTAGTACTCTTTTATGTTCCTTATTCAAAACTTCAAACTGTTCCTATCTCACTTTGGAAAATCCATCGAACATAAACCGTGTTTTACACAAGAGATGAATATGTCATGTTTCGAAGAAAAAGTCGGGCGACTGTACCAAAATAATGCGCAGCTATAGTAAATAAAGAGTGAATGCATAACACTACAAACCACCCAATACTTCAATCATTAAATAAACCTACCCATAAAAATTGAACGAATTTAGTTGATGACTAATCAATCCTAGATTCACTAAAACAAACATGTTTGTGGGAGGTTTCCAATTATTTAATTAGATGGTGAAAAATGGAAAATCATTGTGGTCATTCATTCGAACGTAACGAATTTTGTCCCTTTCGTGCGATTGTTGTTCCCTTTGTGGGTAGTGTCGTTCATTCGAATGTAACGACTTCCCTTCCCTTTTGTGAGTTGTATTGTTCATTCAAACATAATGACTATCGTTCCCTTCGTGTGATTGTTGTTCCCTTTTGTGAGTTCTATCGTTCATTCAAATTTAATGACTGTCATTCCCTTCGTGCGATTGTTGTTCCCTTCGCGAGTAGTTTCTTTCATTTGAAAGTAACGACTGTCGTTCCCTTTGTTGCGATTGCCATTCCTTGTTGCAGGTAGCATTGTTCAGTGGAATGTGGTTTCTGTCCCCTTTGTCATTATTGTCATTCCTTTTTTCAGGTAGCATCGTTCATTCGAAAGAAACAAATGTTGTCCCTTTCTGTGGTTTTTCCTTATTGTTGTTCCTTTCCCTTGAAAGTCACGATTTTTCATGAACAACACGTGTTGTTGATACTATGTCTACCACACCAGGGCAATGGCCTTTGACATTTAACGTTAAAGCACAAGAGGTCTCATCACGAGCTAACTTGTTCACTTAGGTTACAATCTAGTGAGTGGCATTGTCATTATATGGCTACCAAATCAGGGTAGTGGAATTTTTGGGAAAAGACGATTCAAACTATTTATTGATGATACATGCTCATCTATGGGTTAAAAGGAAACCCTTTTGAGGCTATGGAAGCCTCTTGGCAGTAGTGGCTCTACCCGTGGTATGTGTTATCAGACTAATCGGTAGGTGCGGACACTAACAGATCTCCCTAGATCCACTTGGATCTAGAACAAAATAGGACAGGACATGACTCTTTCCCTAAGTTATGACCATTGAATTAGCTAGTAGGAAGGAACAAGTAACATACCTTTGTATCGCTTCCTAAGGTCTATGTTTCTCCTTCTTCGCTTCGGTGCTCTCATGAGGTCAAGACCAAGACAACACAAACCAACCAAAGTGAAGATGGAAAAATATATTCAACTGTCAACTTATGTGTATGATCAAGGAATTACACAATAAAGTGAGAATGACTTTATGGGAAAAGGACATGCCACTGTATCATATTAATCGAAAGTAGAAGATACAACCTGATCGCCTTGATGTCACAAGCTTCCTTTCGGTGGCTCTTGGCTCCAACACACACACTTGCTCGATCCTTATATGAAGAAGATCCAATTCCTCTTGATAGACTTGCTAGAGTCTCCAAGCTCCTGTTCAAGCTAGGTCCTTCACACGATTCTTTCACCAATTCTCCAATGAATCTTTCTTAACCTTTTCCATGAGAATTCCATCAATATATAGGAGAGAATGAGATGGTTAATTGGATAAGAATGATCCCACGATATCAGGGAAACCAGTAAAAGGATAACCATTCGAATTCCAACCCATTCTTCTAGAAGATTCCCTTCTAGAACCATCGAGACTTCATCTTTTTCCAAGCTTTAGAACAAGTTTTCACCCTAGATATGTAGCACAATGTGAGAAGTTCGCACCCTAGCTGAAGGCAGCCTGCGAGAATGGGTCATTCTCGCACCCTAGGATATTAGCAACCTGTGAACTCTCTTCAAAAGTAATTTTTCTAGGAAGATATGAATATCACTTTTCTCAGGAGAAAGTTCTTATGAGGAGCCTGAGTATACCATCATCAATACACCATCAAGATTGACCAGAATCATGGGTAATAGTATGGAAGTTTATCTTAAATATGCTAAGTTTCTTTTTTTGTGTTCCTAGATTTCCTTTCTTAAACAAGGGGCTATCATTCTGGTTATATTTAACACAAGGGAAAGTAACAAAGTTATGACATGTGGAATATTTATAAAACGTGAACAAATTTTGAATACTTAAAATCTTTTTCCTTCAACATTTTTTTTGAACATAGGTAATTGAAATTGTACTTCCCACAAAAGGAGTGATTATTGTTCATGATTACCATTAAAGTGTTTTGAAATTTATTAATGATTGTTCTCCCAACGATGACAACATAGTAATTACCCCTCACTTAAACTACCTACCATCATTATGCTCACACATATCGATGGTCGAGGTCGACCTTTTCATTTATCATGGGGCAGATATTCTGCATGTTTATCGATAGATCATAATGATTACAATTAATGGGAAAATTCATATTTCTATATACATTTGTTGTGCTGTGATTTTCACCATTTCTGGTAATATTTTCTCACAAGATGGTCTAACTAAGTTTACAGTTGGGAATGATAGTTGTGATGACTTGTTTACAGAAGACATGGGTGGACGAAGCATCTTCCAAGAGCCCACATTAATACAAGTAACTGACCAAGCAAGGGAAATTTTACATTGTTTGGGGTGGACAAAATATTTCAACAGATTGCAAGGATACGACATAAATATCACACTAGCATTTTTCCAGAACTTACAGTGGGGAGTCTCAGTGATTCGAGACATACAAATTCCGGTCAATAAGAAAATTATAGTGGAGGTAGAAAGCCTCCAAAACAAACGCACATGGTGGAACGAGAAATACACACCACTTAAGGAGACTGTGGAATCCTTCGTGGAACCAGGAGAAGAATTCGACAAAAAAAGGAAAGGATTCAACCCCACTTCTCTCAGGGAGCCATGGAGGGATATAGTAGGAGTAATATAGAGATATATCACATGTGATGGGAGATACGATGTGGTGAGACTGCACCACCTCAAACTTTTAGTAGCACTAAAACAAAGGTCAGTGATAAATTTTCCATTCTTTTTAAATGCCATGCTGCAAGGACCTAGAAGGACAAAGACCTTGTCAATATAATTAGTCACCATGGACTAGTAAAATTAATAGTAAACAGGGCCTTGAGACATACACAAATAACTTGGGGAGATTTAATTGAGCCCGATAGGCCCCTACAAATTGAACAACCCAAAATCCAACATGAAATTCCCCCACAGGGAATTGAGGTAGCCCGGGTAGGAGGAGACAATTCCCAAATTGAAATTCTAGTAAGCCAGTCTGAAATGGAAGCAAATCCCATCCAACTGGAAGAAAATCAAACCATACAGGAAGAAACATGAAAGAAGAAGAGACAAAGAACAATTTATGTTCCTGAAACCTCTACTATGAAAATAAGAAGGGGTAAAAAGGAAGTACAACCTGAAAACACTCAGGAAACTATGCAAACAGAACAACTCTCACATAAAAACACTTAGGAAAATGCACAAATGTAGAAACCATCACTTGAAAGCCTTACATAACATTTCTTCATAATTTATGAAGTAGATATGGCTCAAGTACTGAGAAATTTAGGGACATCAATTACTAAATACACACACATGTCTGGAGAACCCCAAGCACTAACTTCTTCTCATTCGAACCATATCTTAGATCTTCCTGATATAGGGATGCCATCTCCTGAAGGAACATAATAGCCAGAACCTCACATTGAGGTAAGAAATCCTTTAGAACAAACAGAGAACCCAAAAGAAACAAGGAAGTAGATACCAGTTGATTAAGGTGGGGAAGACCTTGAAATTCCCCATAGATAGAAGAAAAAAACTTGAAAAGGAAACAATAAAATTAGAAAATGAAAACAGGGAAACACGATATTGAGGAAAAGGGTTAAGGAAATTAAAGTATTAAAACAAAAAGTTAGTATATTAAAAGAAATAGTTAGACAAGTTAGGAAGCAATTGGAACAAGCTGACAAGGCCCATGAGAAGAATAAATATAAGAGGCCTAGAGTACAGGGAAGAAATCTAGTTTCCAGAAGGATAGTCCACACCAATTCTATTGAAACAAAAACAAAATTGCATGCTCCTTTGGAAACAATAGAAATAGAAACTCAAACAGAGATTCCAACAATAGAAGAAACAATTGTTCAAACTGAAGGAGTGCTTCCTACAAAGTTTCCTGCTGCTTTGGAAACAATTGACATAGAAAAACCAGACATATGCTCAAGCAACATAAGAGGTAGTTGTTCAAACTGAGGAATCATTTCAGTCCCCTGAACATGATGTTGTTGGCCCTTGACCAATTTTTGGATATCCTTGGTCATGTTTGACCTATTTTGGGACTTCGACAGGCTAGTCAAAGGTGGAGTGAAATTCGAAGTGGATATCATGGGATCTTGCCCCCTTTTTAGGACACTTTTGGGTTTGGGCTTATGCAACGTTTATGGGGATGTCGGCCCATGACCCATGTTTAGGCCCGTTTGTAATGTAGAAATAGATAACTAGGAAAAGTAAGTCAGGAGCGATGTTGTAGGCCAAAAGTGCTAAGTGCAAGTATTGTAAGAGGCTTTGTGCTTAGTGTATGTTGATATTTGAGAAGCTATGTGTAGGCCATATGTAGTTCTCTATGCATAGACTCTAGAAGGCTTTGTGTTGGGACCTGGATCGGGGAAGGAGGATCTGGTGAGGTGCACGCAGATCTCATGTCCACCATAGAGTAGGGTTCTAATGCTCAGTGCCTTTAAGAAGCTTGACAAAAGATAATATAAGAGAAGACGAGTTGGTGGATGTAGGCCCACACTAGGGTGAACCACATATATCCTGTGTTATGGTTGATTTGTGTATTATGGTTGTTATGTTCTCCATGTGATTTATGCTTAGTGCACTAATGTATGTTTAGATGAATTTTATATGATAGCTTAGTGCTTAGTGATGTGAATAAATGCTAGATATGATCTATTTCCATATGCTAAGTGATTAGGTGTGTTAGATCTGGTTGAATAGCACATTGTTCTATAATTAGGGTTTTATCTGCAAAGTAAATACTGACTGAATACTAATGGATGGTAGGAGCTAAGTGCTTTGCTAGAATATCGTGATCACAGATCCATGTCCCAGCTAGGTTGTAGACACTTGAGTCCTGCAACCACCCCTGCCTCTACCTCGGGTGAGACCTCATCTACTTCAAAAGTATTTCCAAAAGGGCCAGTAGTTAGGATTGTGTTGGTGTGTTGTTAAAGCATTGAACCCTGGGTCTACCCCTGTGCCAACAAATGGTTCTGTTGCCGGGACCTAAAACTGTGATTGTTGGGAACTGGGGAAAAGAGAAATCTCTATGCATAGATCTGCTACTTGATTTGTGAATCTCTTTACTAAAGAGACAAATTTGATCTAAAGAAAAGAGGTAATATCTGAAATCTTGGTGCTCTGAAAAAGGTAAGAACATAGAAACATTTTAAGATCTAAAAAAAATTTTCTTCGTTGAAAGTAACATAAGTGATTTTTTTTTTTTTAGAAAGTATGAATATAGGTAGGTTTGATAGATTTGGTCCTAGTCTGAAAACCAATGGACAGTTAGAAGAAAGAGGATTTGATATGAGTAGATCTGATAGATATGTTGTTCCTATGCATAGAAAAAATGTTTGGACTAACAATTGGATGCAATATACTAGAGAGAATTTTTTGCAGGCTACATACTATAACCCTAATGGGCAGTACAAGAAAGGTTGGGGATCATTTAGGAGAAAGAGATGATTAACCCTTTGTTACAGTTGCAGAATACTGGGACATCTGGCTAAGGAATGCCTTGGTAGAAGACCTAGTTGTCTTTGTTGTAAAGATATGGAGCATGAAGTTCCGGATTTCCATAGAATGATTGCTAAGATTGAAAGAATGAATATGGAACAAGAAATCCATGAGAAAGGACAAGATACTAAGACTATGGAAAAATCCCCGAAAGAATCAGAGACGGTATTATTGCAAATGAAAGAGACCCTGAATAGTCACAGAGATACCAATCTATCATAGATCTTAAAAGAGAAGGAGTACATAGAAGCAAGAATAGGGAGCTTTGACATAGATTGTGTTCTGGATGAGGAAACACAGGTGAATATCAAGACAGAAAGAACTTGGGAAATTTTGGGAAATCCCGATATGATTCCCTCATTGGGAGGAATGGGATTATTTAGAGGAAAGCTAAGAACCCCATGTGGAAGAATTACCCAGACATCTATGCGTGCTCATGGAACTTCGACCGAGGAATAATTTGACATCAATAAGTTTATTGATAACAACGCCCCATTTCCTATGCTTCTAGGAAAAATCTGGATTAGGAAAGATCAGAGTCGAAGAAAACGAGAAGAGGAATCCCTAGAACAGAAAAAGCAAGAATTAAAAGATTTCATGACTAGGAGAATAACACACTTAATAGAGTAAAAAGAGAACAAGACAAGGTTACTAAGGATCATATAATTGGATATCAAAGCTGACAGAACACATAAAAACTTGGAAGACTTGTCCATACAATAAAGTAGAGCACCTACCCCAGACAGAGAAGAAGTATCACCCTTGAACCCTATGAAAGATCATCAACAATGCGAAGTTACTATGCCAAGAGAAGATAAGAATCAAAATGGAAAAATAAACCCAGTAACTCATATTATAGGAAAGAAGGCTAGAAATCTCAACAAAAAGAAATCAAAGTTAGAAAAATTGCAAGAAACTCCAGAGAGAACTTCGTAGAAGGAAGGTTTCCAGAACTTGAACTTCACCGAAATATCAGTACAACACAGATTGGTAGTTTTCCATGACGGAGCAATATGATTGTTGGAAGCATTATAACTGTTCTATTGATGCTCCCAAATGGTTAGGAAAGAATTTATGGCCCGAAATATCTCCATTAGACCATTGGGACCGCACCATAACGGATGGAATTGCATTAGTTAAAGGATTTTTCGACCCGTTAGAAGGAACCGTTACGACATTGTCTATTCATCCGGTCAAACGTTGAAACGAGAACACTTTTGAAAATAGTGATTATTCGAGCCCATAGAGAGATGACTATTACCGCACTGTGTTCAATGAGACTTCACCACCCATTCTATTGCAGTGAGTGTTTGTTCATCACCCTGAGATACTTGATCTTGAGCGTGCATGTCAGATGACATTAGTGTAGTATAAAAGTCCGTCGAATAAATTATAATCGACCTCATGAATGAGAAGGTGATGTCTGTAGGAGTTCAAGATTCATTAACGAGAGGAGTGCAAGCCTCTCCATCGACTACTCGTGGATCCAGACCATCCTCAGCTGTGACCGAGAAAAGAACCAAGCATCGTGATGACTTGGTGAATGCAAAGCTAATCCCATCCATCTTGCCTGACTACATCCCACCCCTAACTGGTGTGGTGAGTCGTGACAATGTCCCAAGGGGCTTCGTCTACACCCTGATTACAATGTACCTCCCGAAGGGAATATGCACAGTTAAACCATAGCTGGAGAAGATTCTAACATTAAATATCAACAACTATAATCTGGGTGACCGTAAGAGTTATGGCATGCTCACACCTCACAAATATTTGACCAAGATGAAGGGAAAGAAATCAAAGAGCATTCCCCAACTATGGACCATGAACATCACGTAGTCCACTATTCTAAATGTAATGAAGATAACCCATTTTGGAAGGCATCAGGAGGTTAACGCATGCATTAAAATCCTACTGTTGTTCTTCCATGGTGGTTATCTATGGTTGGACAGACACATCACCGTCAATCCAGTGTTGATCCATAGGATCACCAAATTAACTATGCAAGGACCAGACCCACAATACTTTTACTGAGGGAAGGCTGCAGACCGCACCCTGACACAAAGGATTAAAGATACCTACGATGATGTGGAGAAGGGGACGTGAGGCTACAAGGTAGCCTCCATTCAGAATGGCACAGTGCCCCTTTCTTTCTAGTTGATTTCTAGTGAGCTAACAAGGAAGAACAAAACCACGCAAGTCATGGGGTCTGTCATTTACCTCACCGGAAAATGCGTGGAAGGACTCCAAATGAACTGGGCTAGTTACCTAGTGAACCAATTAGAATTGGACTGTCGCGAAGCTCAGGATTGGGGCTATGACTTCCATTTTAACTGGTTGTTGATCCTCATCACGTTCATTGTTTGGGAGATGCCAGAAGGAGTGACCTTCCCTGACATTGAGCCATTTGAAACTCTGGCGGCAAAGTTCACCACGCTTTGTTATTCAAGTGATATGGGGAAACAATGGCAGTCTAACACGATGTTCCATGGATACTACTTGCATTTGAAAAGGGATATTGAGTCTTTCCCTCATATAACGTCGAACAACCTTCACAAGTTCAAGCCAATGGCGAAGTTCCGTGTAGATAGGCATTTTATTTATATCATTGCGCACGCAGATGAAAGTAAATAAGAGATTTAGTCCCATGATAAGCTTACAGAGGAAGACATGGAAGAAATCACTAAGGAATGGACTGCCCCCGACCTAATCAAAATTCCAATGGTTACTCACAAAGAGTATGATGCACCTAGCAGTAGAAGAAGGAAGAAGAAAGAAGAGGCACATGAGCTGAATAGTGTATCAGATGAAACTACTTCAGAGTCACCAGGAGGAAGAGGTGATGACGAAGTAGACAATGGAGAGAACAATGGGGAAGAAGATAAGAAGAAACAAGGCGAAGTAACATCGCCACAGAATCCCCCTGATGACACAGATCCATCTAAGAAAAGAGAGGTTTCCCGCATGAAACCTACATCGTGAAAGAAAGCTAAAGCAAACAAACCTAATATGGAGATTGTACTCACGATGGACGACATAGACCTAATCATCGCTGCTATCTTAGATACCTCAGAATATATTTTACAACGTAATGAAGAAAAACAGGAAACCGTGTACGACAAAATTGAAGTAGAGCTATGAGGAGTACAAAAATATCTTCATTCCAATCACGCAGTGTCTACTGCACCCCTGCCATCACAAGAAATAGATTTGGGAGATGATCATGCCCAACTCTGCAGAATAGTTGATACAACTGAAGCTCACCTTCATCATGTCCAAGAAGAAAAATAATGGGCCACAGAGGCCTTGAAGAAAGAACAAGAGGAAGTGATAGAGCAATGTCGAGTTGTGCAATAGGAGAAGGATGACCTCCAAACCAAGTTTGAAGAGGATAAAGCGCAGATCCAGTAGGAGAAAGAAAAAATTCTCATGGAGCAGGTCAGATTTAGAGAAGCAGACAAAAGAGAACTTTGCTCTGTGATAGGCTAGGAACATATGAAAGAATACCTAGTGGAGAATCAAGTGACAAAGCTTGTTGAAGCCATTCAACAGCTTCAACAAAGAGTAGTAAAACTGGAGCTACAAACAGTGCCAAGCACTCCGCAGGACATACGAGACCAGAGAGAAGCAACTTCCTAGAGCGTAGTTGATAGAATCAAGGCCTTAGTTGTGGAATGTAAACAAATAAGAAATCACAACACATAGACTTATGAGTGACTTATAGAAGACCCTGAACTAAAGACACTAGAGTCACAACTCCAAGAGGCAAAGAAGAAAGCAACAACAGTACAAGCACAATTGAAACTCCTATCAGCAGTTGAGAAAATGAAAAGATCCCAAGAATAATGCACGACTTAGCAATAGGTCCATGCCATACAAAGCAAAGTCATGGAAGTGATTCAGAAGCTCTAGCTAGTCCAGGATGCAACTTGCCTACTTTTTGAGGAGATTGAAGGCCGAGGAACAAAGCTGGAACAAGTAGTCACTTTGGTAAAACAATGCTTAGAGGGACCTGTGAATGAGGAAGTTCTTTAAGAGTTCACCGAGCAGGAGTCCTTGGCAAAGCAGCAGGTTGAAGCAGCTCGAGCCAAGATCGAGGCTTTTGAGGTAGAGTTACCCAGATCAGAGTGACTCAGGATGAGTCACAGGTAAGTGTTGGGGGCCTGTTGGCCCTTGACCAAGTTTTGGATATCCTTGGTCATGTTTGACCTATTTTGGGACTTTGACATGCTAGTCAAAGGTGGAGCGCAAATCGAAGCGGAGATTGCGGGATCTCGTCCCCTTTTTAGGGCACTTTTGGGTTTGGGCTTATGTAATAGGTATGGGGATATCAACCCATGGGTTTACCCATGTTTAGGCCCATTTGTAATGTATAAATAGATAACTAGGTGAAGTAAGTAAGGAGCGATGTTGTAGGCCAAAATTACTAAGTGCAAGTATTGTAAGAGGCTTTGTGCTTAGTGTATGTTGAGATTTTCGAAGCTAAGTGTAGGCCATCTATATTTATCTATGCACAGATTGTAGAAGGATTTGTGTTGGGACTTGGCTCGAGGAAGGAGGATCTGGTGAGGTGCATGCGGATCTCCTGTCCATCACGGAGTAGGTTTTTTATGCTCGGTGCCTGTAAGAAGCTTGACAAAAGATAATAGAAGAGAAGAAGAGATAGTGGGCGTAGCCCCACACTGGGGTGAACCATGTATATCCTATGTTATGGTTGCTTTTTGTATTATGGTTGTTATGTTCTCCATGTGATTTATTCTTAGTGAAATAATGTACATTTAGATGAATTTGATATGATAGCTTAGTACTTAGTGATGTGAATAAATGCTAGATCTGATCTATTTCCATTTTCTAAGTTCTTAGATGTGTTAGATCCGGTTGAATACCATGCTTCTCTATAATTAGGGTTTTATCTGTGAAGTAAATACTAGAGGAATACTAATGGATCTAACTGCTAAGTTCTTTCCTAGAATATCGTGATCACATATCCGTGTCCCAGTTAGGTTGCAGATGCTTGAGTCCTGCAACCACCCTTTCCTCTACCATGGGTGAGACTTCATCTGCTTCGCAGGTGTTTCCGAAAGGGCCAGTAGTTAGGGTTTTATTGGTGTGTTGTTGAAGCGTTGAACCCTGGGTCTTCCCCTGTTCCAACAGATGCCAATATTAGCAGGTTGGAAGCATAACTGGTGCAATCCAGACAAACCCTAACTCAATGTAGAATTGAAATGGTAACAATGTCAAAACATTAGAAGGTTGTCAAACAACTCCAAGCCATGTGAACAAAAGAGAATGAGACCTTTGTTGAGCTTAGTAGAGCTAAAGGAAACACGAAAAAAGTATAGCGCCAGTTAGATGGAGCTTTGGAGAAAATCAAAGAGATTTTCTCTGTCTTTTCTGATATAGTATATTGCGGGGATCCTGCTACTAATTACACCTTATTTTTATTAGAAGGGTATTTGTTGCTAAGTGTAAAAGTTATTAGAGAAGGAAAACCTTTTGATTTCACTATTGTTTCTAATTTTGTTTCATGTTTTAGAGAATAAGAGGATGGAGTGCAATACTTTCTGTGTGAACTATACCTTCACAACTTCATCCTAGGAGAAAAAAAAAAGATAACCCTAATCCTTTCACTGGGGACATACATTTTCAAGCATTCTTGTATTTTTCCAAAATCTAAACCAGGTGGGCTAAAGCACACAAGGTTTTCACGAAAATGGAGACTAGATTAGACCTATGGATTAGAGGGGAACTCCTAAATCCCTTGATAACATTATGAAACACATAACATTAATGAAGAGGGAGAAGGTTGTAGAATATTTAGCTCCCATCCATAGACATGTTGTACATTCAGGTCTACAGTATTTTAGAGAGCTTAAATAAGAATCCATTTCTGCTTTCAAATTAAGATGGGATGTCTCCTCAAATGCAGTCAAGAACATGGAACCATTTGGTTTCAAAAAATTTCATGCAGCCACCTTCAGGTTAGAGAGGTATGCCATAATGATCTTGGATGAAGGGCCTACCTGGATTGGATGCAGGTATAGTCCTCCCATCATTTGGTACCATCCAGAGGGTTATCAGAGTAATTATTAAATTTGTAAGAAGGGGGGAGATGTTTCTTTTGAAGAGATTAAAGGTAAGAATGGGTTCAGGAGGCCTAGAGAAAATACCTCTCATCCCTACAAAATCATTTCTTTACATGTAAACTATCTGATTGCATGAGGGTATGCAAAAAGGTAAGTTGGGGGGTATGTTGAGTTGAGAAAAAGGTATAGAAATCCTCCTTATTACCATGGTTTATGATATATTCTTGATTGAATTTTCTATTAATTAGAAGTAATTAGGAAAGAAAATGACTAAACAGTCTTTTAGAAATATTATTGAATGATATCAGATGTTTTCTAAATTTTGGTTTGAATTGTTGTGATTTTATATAGAAAATGGACAATTGTTGTTACCTCAATACAATTAAAGAGATTTTGAAGATACATAAGCTATTTAAGATCGAAGGAATCAATCATAATGTGGTTTAGAAGAAGATTGAATATTTATTTTGTAATCTTCATAAACAGTAAAAGAAATCCTGAGGATATCTTGATCCTCGGGATAGACTAATTTACTTATTTCATTGTAATATATAGAGGGTGATGAAAAATAGAGAAAAAATCCAAGAAATTCAATCAAACATATCTGAAGTGTTATGTACAACAGTCTGTTGTAAATGATTCACCCGTTATTGTTATAACCTTAAATTGCACCACACATGCTTACCTAGCATCAGGCCAACTCATATCCCTTCTTTGCCAAAACACTGTTGAACAACTCTTTGAAAATCCTCTTGAATAAAGGCCCACGCACCCTAATCCATTACTGCACGCGTGTACACACTGGCTGACCCAAAATAGCCCACGTGGACCGATAAAAGAATGAAAAAAGGAAAGTTGTTGACGGAACAAAAAGCTATGGGTGAGTTAACTGAAACTCTCGGCCATGCATGGCCGAGGGTTTGTCCAAATACCTAGCTCCTTCTAGCCTATAAAAGAAGGGGTAGGGGTCCCATTTCGAAGAGAAAAAATATAGCAAAGAAAGTCTGCCCATTTATGTATTCCCATTGTCCCAACCCTTTAGCCTTTCCTTGTGCCAAAGGAGATTCAAAGAAAAGCAGTTGAAGGACAGAAGAAGAGGAGCCCAGGATTAGGTTCAAGGAACGGTGGCCGATCTCAACTTTTGTAAGTTGACTCATTTTAAGTAATAAAGAGAATGCTTTTCCCATCCCAATTCATGAACTTTTTATAGTTTGATCAGTATATGTTTGGATTTCTAACCCGTTAGTATATAAGTAGTATGCATGCATAGTTGTTGTTTGTCTTGGATGCAGGTCATCTTTAGAAGGAGGATTGCAAACAAGTAATCAAGCACAATGGAGGATCGACATCAAATGTCGAGAACGAGGTAGGTTGATATTTCCATGCATTTACTAAGAAAAGTGGATTTAAATCTAGGGATGAAGGTAGAAAGTAATTTCTATTTGGTCATATCTACATGCAAAGTCTGAACTCTATTTGTTAGTCCATATGGTGATTTTCCCCAACAACAGTTATGGAATTAATGAAAGCATTGAGAATTTTGATAATATTTGATTATTGAGTTTTTCGTAGCAGTACCTTTTGAAGACCATGGGCCTAGTCATAAGGAGTTAATGTCTCATATGTAATTGTACCAATTCTATTTCAGTTCTGTGATTTGAATTTCCTTGCAACAATTAAGATAAATTCATGAGTCTGTTGATTCTTTTATGAATTAGTTATGATGTTCATTTCCAGAGGATAGATGCTTCATTTAAATATTATCAATTACTATTCCAATTCCAATTGTTGTAAGTTTATTGCTTGTGTATTCCTTTCATTTTCGCATACGCTGTTCCTTTTATGAAATTCACATTTGTTGTTCCTTTCGTTTAATTTACATTTGTTGTTTCTTTTGTTTAAATCACATTTGTTGTTCCTTCTTAAATATACAATAGATCGTTGTTCTTTCCGGTAGGTTAAATAATCATTGAAAGATTGATTCATTAAGAGTTTTCATAGATTAGATTCATGTTTCTTATATTAATGAATTTGTTGTGTGTTATTGATTGAATTACAATTCTATTGAGTGAGTTATTAGTTTCTGAGTTTTTAATGAATGAGTAAGAATTTGATTATTGTAGTAGCTTAGATTGATTCAAATTTACTTTAGTTAAATTATATACACGATTTAAACCTCTACGACTATCTGCATAGACTTTGTTGACATTATTGAAAGAAAAGACAAATCCTCGATTGATAAATTAATGTCAGACTAAGGTTGTTTTTAGGACATCTTTAGAGCTCAACAATTATAACACTTTAACAACTCATGGACAATCATCTTGGCTATGTGCACATTGCATATTGGTACTGCATCCATCGTCTCTTATTCCGAGAATATATTCATTCGAATCACCAGTAGCGTTGTATCTATTTATGGAGATTCATGTTCAAATGTGAACATGATTTTAAACCTCTGGACCAATTCTTCCCATCTTGTTGTCTCTCTGTGCATCTCCAATTCTAAGTACCGATTCTTCAAAATTGTGTCCAGTGTGCATATAAATCTGTGTTTCCACCTTGTTTCCAGCATTGAACTCCATAAATCCCTGCATCTTTCCACATGAAACTCTCGGCCACTCTCTCCTATATACTTCTACACAATATTTTCTTTCGCAATGCCAAACCTTATTTGCATTAGTCTACTGCAATGTGAACAATGTTTCATTCCCTCTCTTTGTGCAACCCACCATCTATACGGAGTCACTTTTAAGATGATATCAAGTGCCAACAACCTTTTTTTTTTGGGTACCTACAACTCAAATTATTTTACAAACATACTTATCTCAGTTAATTCATCATACCTGGGTGGATCACATAACTCCATTCCAATCCAACAAAATGATCGATTTATGCATGCACATCGTCTAGTTGACACTTCATGCATCCTCTACTACTAATTCTCTAGACCTGATTCTAAATCTAATGTGCATGAACTAATACTTATCCAACTCAGTGCACCATCCGATGTCAGTTTGACATAATCCTCCATCCATGTAGTGAGGGTTTATAAGTTTTCAATGTCATTTCCTCTTATTGGATCTATGTATCTCTTTCCTTTTGATAGGTCCAAGGATGGACAAACTTTCAAATATCCAACCTAAAATATCACCCCCCTCCTCTTCAAGTTAATTATTTCTTGGCTATTGAAATCCCATTCCAGTCCCATTAGTGTGGGATATGGTTGAGTGTCATCCATGATCTAAATAACTTCAAAGTCTTCCATGCTTCACACCCCATCTATGTTCACTGGTACTCCTGTCAACTGCCCAATTGAGACTATTTTGTGTTAATTCACGAGCCTTAACTGAACATGAGACCATACCAGCTTGGGTTGTCCCATCATCTCCCATTTATTCTTAGGTAACCCATTCACATTAGACACTAAGTCCAATATAACATTATACACATCATACTCTCTAATATGCACAATGAATCTAAATTATTCATTGGTTCTCTTCCTGCGCAATACCCGCTTTACCATTATTTGTGCGAAATGAGTTTCCATTCCTCTTGTAAAATGATCAATCATGTAATATGGTGTACCCAACGTAGTTTCATCCTTAATTATCTCTACAAAACTCCTTAGAAATCCCATTAGTGTGCTTACCTTTCCAATTGGGTTCTCTGGTACAATGTGATCTTTTATACGAGGTGCAGATGATGTTGATGTTCCCCAATCCTATCCTAGTACTTATTGTTTTTCTCTCTGATATGTATCCTTTTATTTATATGGATCGAATGTTTCCATAGGCCCTAATGACTTTCTTACCCACTCCCCAGTCTGTTTCCTTCATTTTTCATATCAGTCATTGTTCTAACTCCTCCACATGTAAAAACTACTACTCTTGGTCCTTCATTGCATCTTTTGGATAATATATTATGCACATTCTAATTCAGATTCAAGTTTGGGTTCCCTCTAGCTTGCCACTTCAAAACTAGTTGGGGATAGTCTTTTTTTAAGTGATCCAGTGCTCTACAATATGTGCACATCGTACATAGACTCTGGAAGTTTTGGGCCAAGTGTCTAGGTTGATTACAATTATATCATATAATCGATCTTCTTCCTCCTCTACCAAAATTCCCTCTACCTCGACCTCTACCAAAATTTCCTCTGTTCCCTTGATTGAAACCTCTCTGATTGTTATATTGCGGACCACCCACTTCTGTCATGACATTCTCTTCTTGGATCTTGTACATATCTTATGTGCGCTCCCTCATTAAGTTATTTGGTGTAATTTTATACTTATGTAGAAATTGAAACTCAGTGGGATGATGGCCCCATTTCTTACATATCTAGTAGTATCCCCCCTAGTAATGGATTCAAAACTCTAGCTTCCAAATACTACATGAATGGTGGGAATTCATCCTTGTGATGGAATTCAGTCCTGCATTTGGTACACCAAACATGTTCTCATTTCTCCTACCCTTTTGTAATCTCATCCAGTTGAATTGTTAACACAACCAACTGCTTATGAACTTGTGCCATTCCTCCACTATCTCCTACCGGTGACAACTCTAACTTCATTGTAATTTCCAGGGCCTCAGGCCATGATGTAACCTTCTGTTGAATCAATGGCCTACAAATGTGTGGTATAAGTCCTCCAATAAACCACTCTTGATGTTTTTGATATGGGATCTAGAAAGTCAGTCTCCCCATCACATCCTTAAATATCTGATCGAAATCCCATACTGAATCTGTTTGTACCTGTTTGATCTCCTTTAGTTCTGTGATGTACTATGGCTGTGACTTTGTCTTTTTGAACTCCTTTAGTATCACTTTATTTATTTCTTCCAAAGTTCTGGCCTTTCCTATAGGCATGATACTCTGCAACTTCATATACCATACAAGTGCATGACCTTTACATGTTGTCACTAACTACACAATATTCACAACTTCATCCTATACGTTCTTAGTGACCCAACCTGTTTCGTAGACAAATAATTGTTGTTTTGGATCCTTTGATCCCACTCCCTGGAACTCGGGAAGTCTAATAGTATTATCTACACCTGTCATGTTTCTTTGTGTATTCCATCCTCTTGGTGATGCTGGTTGACTCTAATTCTGACTCTACATGCTACTTCCACTACTCTGAATGCTACTACTCTGTCCTCCTTGGCTAACTACGATGGATTTTGGAAAATATTCAATCGTTATCTCTGATTGTGATGAAGCACATAGGGTCATGGATTCGACACAGGATATTGTTTGATTAGGACTTACTAGTTCTTTTATTATTGGAATGGACTGAATCTCCTCTTCTTCTCGTCCTATATATGGTATCTCCACGATTCAGACTAGTGTGCAAGGCTCTCTCCCCTCTGATTCACTGTGCAACTCTCCTTTCTCAGCCCCTATCTTTTTCCTCTTGTACCTCCTTCCTATGCGCAACTATTCAAACTCATATCGTTCCTCTGGTATACAATCTTCTTGCATCCTTAGTCCCTCCCTTCCTTTTTCACAACTTTCTCCATTCTCTCAGATGATCCTCTTGTCATCCTCCGTATCCCCTATGCACGCAAACCCCTTCATCCATCATATTCCATGATCATTAATTTTTTTCACACAATAACATCTTTATCCACATGCCTAATGATTTCAAGAAGCTCTCGTACGAACCTTTGAAAAAAGTCCCTTTCTGAAACACTATGTGATTGAATGAAATCTACCACAAACTCTATAATATATCCTCCTAATATTCTTTCCAACCAAAATTCAACTGCTTGATTAGTTGGAATACTTACAACATTCATATTTCTTATCAATTCAAGAGTCTAATTCCTCAACACTATTTCCCTGAACTTTCCAATTTTCTCTACTAACCTTTCTAGATACTCTGTCAGAATATTGGGGAATTCGCCATAAAAAATTTCATGCAAATATGTGTTCATATACCTCTACAACCATTGTTTGTCACTCATATGAGGATTCCTATTTTCTTATCGTGAAAACTCTCGTTCCTTTCTTTCCAACCATTATGTGATCTCCTTCTTAGTCAGCCTCTAAAACATTCCCTTAATCACAAATTCTCGGTCCCGACAACGAAACCGTTTGTTGACACTTCTCTATGCACAGGTTGTAAGAACCTAGGTTCATTTTATCTATGACCAACAACCCCACTAGATAACTATCCTTTTGGAATCACCTACTTTTGCAGATGAAGTCTCATGCAAGGTATCTATTGGGACTGTGAGAACTAGGCTTCTGCAGTAGTAAGGGAAAGTGAGGCATTCATTCAGTTCATTCTTCCCTATTACATCTATGTGCTTAATTTAGTTATATTAAGTATTACTTACTTATGATTTAGATTCCTATAATTAGCATATGTCTGATTATTTGATAGATTCATTACGGTCAAAATCATAAACATTACATCATAATTCATCTATATGTCAAGTCTATTCTACAAGGCATACAAATAGAATTCATAAGGAGACATATAAGGTCAAACCACGCAAGACTTGATATCATCTTTGTAACCTTCCTTTATTCGTTCTTCTCACCAATAGACTGTTGCATTCATGACTCTGGAATTCAACATCTAACAGATCATAAAATCACATAACTTACATGGAACTAGAACCCAATCATAATAGAGAGTGAACCCCTAATCTCCCAACCTGATACATATTTATATAGAAATACAGGGCTAAAAACTCTAGTCAATTCATCCCAAAAATACCCCATTACAATGCATGACCAACTCAGTTAATTGGTTGTTCAACTTCTTTCGTCTGCTTTTCAATTTGCATGATACTTTTCTACTTTTATTCTATCTATGCAATGTCGTGTTGTCATCCTTATGTCATGCTTTATTCTCTTTCTCTCTTTCTTTATCCACTATCCACTTTATTCTTTTGTTTGTTCATTGTCTTCCTCCTGCGCACTTTCCTCCTGGATGCATCTTAGTTGCATCCTCACTTTCCTCCCTCTACGCAATTTCCCTATACTTAGGATTTTCTCCTAAAACTGTATCTAAACCACCTATCCAACACTAGGATTCAAGAAATAAAACCTAGTATAGAGGTTTGTTTAGATACTTCAAGTGAGTTGGTTTTGTTGGATCTATTTCGAGAGATCTGAGAATACATTTTTAACTTTATAATATGATAGAGTTTAGTTAGATAGAGAGAGTGAGGAGGAGTGGTTTTGGATAAATTCCATGTGTGTAGGTTGTGAGAGAAGTTTTGAATATTATAAATAAAGTTCCAGTGTGTTCCAGAAATTACCGTGTTAATTCTGTCATCTAGAATTGTGTGTATGAGAAAAGTTGGTTTGTTTATTTCATAATTTCTCTCCATCCTGGGAATACATATGTCATATCATGTGAATCGATAGATCAAAGCTCATTATGTGGCATATCGATCCCATATTTTAAATTGGAATCATATCGATCGAGATCGAGGTAAATCCTCTTTGTAGCAGGGATATTTAATTGTTATTATCAGAATTTGAACAAGATTAAATATGGATCACTGGATTATAGATCAAGTACAAAAGGTCCATAGGATTGTGTTTAAGGTTGATCATTGATCAATAATCCTCTTTGAATTCACATAGGAGATAATCTCATAGGTTAGTAAAGGTGAGGGTGTCGAGGGTGGTTTATAAACTTACCACTAAGACACATGTTCCATGTTGGTAGTACCGTGGCCCCCTCGAAGTGAATTTTAATACCATCGTCTGACCCCCCAAGAAATTGTATATGAAACCACTTTCCAAAAGTGGTAAACCACGTTGTTGTGTGAATATTTATCCATGGGTATAATATATGGTCACATGGAGACTTAGAACCATACCAAATCAGAACCAATGAATCACAAAGGAGCTAACACTGGTTCAAAAAGGCGCTTAACATAAACATGGTTGGGTTTCCATTTGGGAAACATTGTACGACATAGAGCATTATCTTTAGTTTTATTAAATTTTAGCCTTATCTAGGCTCTAAGTTATTAGATTTAATTATATTTGTTTTAAATTTTATTTAGTTTTAATAGTTATATTTATGAGTTATTTGTATATATTGATTCGAATTTATTAAAATTAATCATATTTAATTTTAAATATATAGAATATAATATTAAAAACTAACAAAAATATGTTTTATTAGTTTTTAATACTATATTCTATATATTTAAAATGAAATACGATTAATTTTAAAAAAATCCAATAAATTAAATGAAATGTGATTAGTTTTAATTAATTAATAAAATGATGTGTTTGTGTGAAAATATATCATGATTAAACGTGGAGAAATGATTAGAAAATCACATAGATCTATTTTTTATAATGAACCTTGTTACCCCATACCGATCAACATTTAAAAGGGCATAACCCCCCAAGGTGACATAGGGAGGATTTGACCCATGATACATGTCGATAAAAATATCCACCTCGGCCCCTTGTCACGTGGTATTAAAAAATGTCACTCGACCCCGCTCAAAAATATGAAATGAAACCACCCTAATTCTCCCGAAATCACAAGTTTTGTAAATATTCGATTTGTAAATGTGTTATATTAGAAATTAATAAATAATTTGTTTAAATTTGTGTGTAAATAAAATATTGTTTGATGGGTTATTTTTATAAAATTCCACTGGTTACTGTTAATGAAGGACGAAAGAAACCTGAACTCACCCAAGCCTTTTCGGAGTGTTCTTTTGTCAAATTTGTCAACAAAATCAATTTGTTTCTTCAGTAATTGTTTCGGGTAAGAAGATAAAGGCCCATTTCCTATCAATTTTTCAAAATCTCAAAAACCTCAAGTTCTAAAAGGTCTAGAACCCTATCTATAACAGAACTTTATTTAGAGGAAAAGGATTGTCAAATTTTCGACCCAATTACGTCATTTGATCTCTATGAGTTTCATAAACTATATTTTGGCAGATATAATCAGTTACACGTTTATTTTCATGCATGGGATTCAAACTTGGAAATTTTCATTGTTCCTCGGACTTATAATTTCCCATAATTTGTTCAATGGTGTGCTTTGAATTATGTCATATCCTCTAGGAGTATATTGTCCAGAACTGGGTCATTGTTATTTGAAATTTCAGCTGAGTTGATTTGTGCGATGTTGAAATTCCAATAAATTACATATGGCCAGGTCATAAATGAAGAATCTTTAGCCATTGTCTATAAAGAGTTAAATTTACATGACGAACAATCTTTAATATTGTCTTTAATGGAGAAAGATAACAGTCCTCCTGAAGATTATGATAATTATGAAACTGTCATATTTTCATCAATCTCTCAATAGATTATCAATAAGGCTTGTGTTGTTTTGGGATATGACAGTGATAAGATTGTGGATAACACTATAGTAGGTCTATTTAATTATATTTTCCCTTTGAAAATCCAACCAATTGCAAGATTCCAGATTGTAGAGTATATAGCTAATTCTCTGCACTATCAACTCAACAAATTTACACTGAGTAGATCACGTAGATATCAATCTTATCTAGTAAATTTTATTTTGTTTCTCAAAGAAAATAACTTTTCAAATTTGAACTTAGAAACTGAAGAAAATGTTAGAAATCCTGTGTTAGTCATTCATTGGACACCAATAGTCAGAAAGAAGCCACAAAATGTTGGATTTTTAGACTTCATCAATATATTTATGGCCATATCATATACCCTATTTCATGTAGAAAGTCCTCCTAGAATATTTCCTGAAGTAAAGACACTTTTTCATGACTCTGTAGAAACTAAACTAGGAGACTGGTATTTATTCGAGAAATATACTAAAATAAGGATATATGGAGCATAAATTAAACCTTTAATATTTCCCAAATTCCTTACCCTAAGGATTTTTTCCTTAGAATTCATAAGGAAAAGTCTTAATTTAGATGATAGTCATTTTGTTTCAAATAAAAAGAGGACTAATTTCAAGTTGAAAAGAGAAGCGGGACCTTTTATTGTGAACAATATAAAATATTTGTGGGTTGCAGAATCAATGTTGCAAGGATTGAATCTTGAGCAAGCAGAAACATGGAAGTATGATCCTTTTGAAATCATATAATACAAAATACAAGAGTTTGAATTAACTTCCTATGAGTGTTATCGGATAAATCGGTAGGTGCGGACACTAACAGATCTCCCTAGATCCACCTGGATCTAGAACAAAATAGGACAGGACACGACTCTTTCTCTAAGTTGTAGTCATTGAATCTAATACACAGAAGGAATAAGTGGAATACCTTTACGCGCTTCCGTAGGTCTCTGTTGCTCCCACTTCACTCTGATTCTCTTGTGAAATCGGGTCCAAGACAACAAAAACCAACCAAAGTGAAGATAGCAAAGTATATTCAATGTCAACCTATGCATATGATCAAGGAATTACACAATAAAATAAGAGTGATTTTATGAGAAAGGGACATGTCGTTGTATTATATTAAATGAAAGTAGAAGATACAACCAGATCGCCTTAATGTCGCAAGATTCCTTTCAGTGACCCTTGGTTCCAACACACACACTTGCTCTATATTTGCATGAAGAAGATCCAATACGACTTGATAGACCAAATATAGTCTCCAAGCTCCTATTCAAGAAGAGTTCTTCACACAATTATTTCACTAATTCCTCATTCAATCTTGCTTAAACTTTTCCATGAGAAACCTTTCAATATATAGGAGAAGGACAGATAGTTAAATGGATGGGGATGATCCCACAAAATCTGAGAAGTCATTAGAATGCCAACCATGTGAAAGCCAACTCATTTTCTAGAAGATCCCCTTCTAGAACTTTCGTGACCTCTTCTCCTTTTCAATCTTAAAAACAGGTTCGCACCCTACCTATAGAGCATACTGCGAATAGTTTTCACCCTAAGTATGGGTTGCCTACGAGAATCAAGGATTTTTTCACCCTATAACATAAGCAGCTTGCGAACTCATCTTAAAAATGTGTTTTTTGGAAGAAGACAACAGTCACTTTTCTTAGGCAAAAAGTCCTTGTGGGAGCCTGAATACATCACTATAGGGACACCACCAGAGTGACCAAAATAATGTGTAACAGAATGCCCCCCAAAGTATGAGGCTAGAAACTATGACAGCCAAAATACTTTGTAAACTACATGTGTGTGTCAGAAACAAGGAGCACACCTAATCAGAAACCTGTAAACAATCAAGCATCTGCAGAATATAATACCAGTTATGAGGTAGGCATTCCCATGCTCAGATAAAAAATGAATGGAAGCATAAACGTAGGTCATGGCCACCAATCATACACTGTGGATACATGTCATCAAAATGCTAGATAGCCACCAGGAATACACTGTGGATCTATGTGAGAAGACTTGAATTAATACATAGCCACGTGACATACAAAGTGGATCTATGTGCCGATACAAATCATACATACTCCATCGTAGCCTGGATAAAAAAGATGATACCCAGGGTCTTCAATCCCGTCACCTGAAAGTGTGAATCTGGCCATGTGATTACATGTGCTGAAGTCGAACATGGTAGAAACCACTTGATTGCCGGTCATTTATAAAAATCGTTAACAAGTGCGAGGGAAATCACCATTGATGTCAATGACTCCCAAGGTACCAAAGTACAATCTGAACGAATGCGAATAAATGAGATGACGTTGAGCACTCGATGGAATCTCTCGATCAGGGATCAATGATATGAAACCCTTTTTGAAAGAGAAGAGACCTGCCATTAAGGCATGCAGGTTCCAAGGTACTAAATGATTTCTAAGTCTTATTCCCAGATAATGAGTTGGAGTCGACGGAAAAGGACTTGTCATAGGAGGGCCTTGATGTATCCCTCATCAATGACATGAAACAAGTAACATATTTTTAGGGTGAATCAAAGTATGAACAAGGGTTGAAACAGAAACAGGGAAGGCCAACATAGTAAGAATGGACAACTGCAGATGGTCGACTCAATAGAGGGCTTGTTTGAACTTCTCTTGAACATATGAATGACATGACCAATGACTTGGTAGAACTGACTCAAAGACAACCCAAGATATGACCTTGTAGCAAGTTGAATGAGAGACAAGTGGATTTCCCAAACTAGATTCAAATGACAAATATGGGGTGTCATGTTCAAGAGCGATGCTTACTGCCATTAACATAGATATGAAAACATATCCCTTTCCCAAAATTTCCCACACCATTTCTGGAAAGTACCTCTTTATTTTTACACAAGCTTGAGGAGGATAACATATGCTTGTCGATGTAATCTCATCCTTCGGACGAGTCCCTCGAAGTATATTTAACGAACCCTAGGAAGGAGTGGTTCGGTCCCATTACGGGTCTTTCAATGTTTGTTTAACGAATCCAAGGATATAAAACTCGAGAGTTTTTCATGTTTTGAGAGTCTGAAAAACACTTAAAGAGAACTCTCCCAGTTCTTTTTTCGTAAATGATTTCGACGAGACTGAAAAAGTGATAAACTATCACTTGTCGAACATTTTCTTCAAATACTTTAACGAGCATGAAAAGAACAAGATCGCTAAACAATCTTTTCGATTTTACGGAGCATGAAAAGAGCTTAAAGGATACTCCCTTACGTTCGTCATTTTCGTGTTACCATGCCAAGTATGAAAAGATGAGAAAAACTATACTCAGTTACGTTCTCATATATTTTTGAGCGCAAGAACGAACGAAGACTAAGCTCAAGGTTTTTCCTACAAAAACCCTAAAAAAGTAGTCGTACATGCGACAAAAAGAGAAAACACTCGTACCCTCTCGTTCGGACTTTGAAGTTGCTATATCTACAAAAAACCATACTCACAAGGCTATTAGGGCATTATTTTTTATAAGAAAAATAATATAAATAATATAAAAAACCAATAAGAAATGGTAAAAAGTGAATAAATATGGGTGAAAAGGACTTTTTACCATTTTATTGTTACTTTGCCAAAAACCTGTCCAACATACCTCATTTTCCCCCAAATTTCTTTGCTTGATTGTGGGAGGCACAAGTGATCATTTGGAAAACAGTTTCAGCCAACGAGGTAAGTTCTTGATCCTTCAACTTTTTCTTGGTTTATTTTTGGTTTTTATTGGCAATTTTTTGAGTTTTAAGTCCATTTTAGGGTCGGACCATGCGCTCAAGCATTCTCATAGGTGGGCCTTGCGGGACCTACGAGAATCTAAGATTCTCGCAGGTGGGCTTCAGGGCACCTGCAAGAATATCGCACTGTGCTAAAGGTTCATCTGCGAGGGCCGAAAAATGGATTTTAATGTTTGGTTTTGCTCAATAAAAATTATGCAAGAGTTCCAAAACAAGTTGTTGACTCCCTTCTCATGGCTCTATTGCAGGTGTTGACCATCACAATGTTGGAATGGAGGGAAAGAGAGCATGAGGAGGATGATGCCATTGTCAGGAATGACCCGGGTACAGTCGCTGCCCTCCGGGAATGTGGGCTCTTGAAATTTTTTAGGATCCTGGGCATGAGAGCCCAACTCAGGTTGTTAGAGTACCTGGTCCACATGTGGGACGTGGATCAACAATTGTTTCACGTGGGAGTTCACACACTGACACTAGATATTGAGGATATCTATTTTCTGATGGGGTTGTCATGCATGGATACCATGCTACTTTGACTGGAGGTAGAAGCGACAGACTTCCCATGAGCGAGTATGTTCATCGATATTTTGTTCCCAAGGAAGAGAGAAGAAAGGGTAAGGTTTCCATTTGGGGGGTCCAATATTTGACCCTACGGACTATCTTGTTCACTATTGCATGCATTGTTGGGAGTGCGGCTCCACACATGGCTCTCCAAAGCTATTTCCAATACGCCATAGAGTTCACAGAGCCTCAGGTCTTCAACTGGTCGAATGCGGTTCTCCACGGTATGAAGAGGAAACTAACAAAATGCAGAAGGGGTGACATGAAGTAGTTTGGGTACGGGTCACTTTTGGTGTCATTCTTCCTCGAGAGGGTCCCACTACTGTGACTACAGGTTGATTGGGGTTTACCGACTCCACAGGATCCAAGGATGCTGAGGTGGTGTATCCTTATGGCTCAACACATAGAAGGGCCTATAATCAAGTACAATGATTCATTTTTTGACTTGTTGAGGCCCCAGATGTTGATGATCAACAAATATGCATATGTCGTTTTGGATTTTCAAGGGGATCTAGATTTGGTCTTGCCTGAGGATGCTCAGTGTGGTGACTTAGGTGAGAAGTACACATTTTATTCTTTGTAAATGTTTTTGTAATTTTTATCATATGAAATGTTTTTATGTTGATCTAAGGACTAATCAAAAAAATTATTTTTGATGACATAGATGTGGGGCCATATCGACCTCCAAGAACGTCTCCCATTCAAAGGCAAGGAGAAGTGGCTGCAGTGGCGAGATGGGATGTCGAAGACTATGATGCAGTGGAACAAAAATTAGAGGGGTTGACTGCGGATGTCCCATACATTGCTATTGGGGAGATTCTGAGACGTTATCAGTGCCATACTGTGGGCGTTTCCGAGTCTCTCAGTCGGCTGCTCCGTAGGGTAGCCCGAGTAGTTGTGTGTTATCGTGAGCGTTATCCATGACACTACTTTTTAGAAGCTATGGGCTTTGTATTTTGAGATTTTGATCCTTGGACAAAAAAAAATTGTAAAAACTTTTGATCGTTATATACATATATGCGACTTATGTCGGCTTATTTTGTGTTATGCTATACATGTGATGTGTGATTGGTTTATAAATGTTCCAAATGTATGTCTAACACATAGTTAGCTAAAGCATCAGTCAATGTATTTAGACATCTAGGAATGTGTTGATATTCGATATAATCAAAATAACATTCCAAGAGGCGAATTCGTAAATATACCCATAATAAAGTAGGACTTTGAATAGCATAGGCATTACTTAGTTGTAGTACTACTAGCTACGAATCGAGTCGTATAACTAGGTGGCGGATATCGATCAAAATAGCATCAATCAACAATTCGATGACATCACTATATTTCGCAATATTATTGGTCGCACTACCAAGGCACACACCTCGCAGACTAATAAGTTCGTTTGTAGGTGCGTAAATTGCCCATGCAGCAGAAGCAAGGTTCTGAGTACTACGAATAGCACCATCAGCGAAGCCAATGTGGGGTAGCAAAGACTCTGACATCTAGAAACCAAGCACAATGTAGGATAAGCGGTCGAGAGCAGAGACCAAATAACGAAAAAGCATACTAAAGTAACACACAAAAAGTATGATACAATAAAATACAAGCACTCATGCACAAGTGATCTTAAGCATAGTACTTCTTTAAGTACAACCCATTTCTAGGTTCACTCAAAGGGATACTGTCATATTCCACCGACTCGTAAGCTCCTTTCTCCAAAACTCGCCTGACGATATAAGGACCTAGCCGCATAGCTTCAAATTTTCTGGCTCCTAGCATATCCCGATATTGTTCATAAAGGAGAACCAGATCACCTTAAGAGAAAATGTGTGGCTTGACATGCTTGTCGTATTAGGCTTTGACGTGTTTCTTCTGGGCTTCTATAACTAGGGCGGCATCATGATGGGTTTTGTTTAATTGCATGAGATACAATAGACGTTCTTCTTTGGCAGAAGTGTTTGGGAGAAGTTTGATGGATAGTTTTAGGGAGGGTATCTCACATTCAATCGGCAAGATGGATTCTAGACCATAGACTAACTGGAATGGTGTAAACCTGGTAGCAGACTTAATGGATGTCTGGTAAGCCCACAATGTTGAAAACAACATCATGTGCCAACTCGTTTTGTGAATCCCTATCATTCTTCGAAGCATGGTAACGAGGAATTTGTTTATTTCTTCAACTTGGTTGTTGGCTTGTGGGTAATAGGGTGTTGAGTTTTCATGGCGAAGGCCCAACTTTTCAGTGAGTTCAGACATCATGAAGTTTCTAAAGTGGCTACCATGATCAGTAATGATAGTCTGAGGAATGCCAAATTGAGCAATGATGTGATTGAATATGAATAATGTTGCAGTCTTTCCGGTATTGTCGAATGTTGGCATCGCCTCGACCCATTTCGTAGAGTAATCTACGGCTACAATAATGTATCGATGCCCCCTGGCCAAGTGAGGATGACATGTCATGAAATCGATACCCCATTTCTCAAAAGGACTAATGGAGACCATAGGGTGTAGAGGAGCAGGGTGTGATCGTATTTTATTGTTGTAGGTTTGGCAAGCATGGCATTTTTGGATAGAAATTATAGAATCGTTGAATAAAGAAGGCCAAAAATACCCTACTCATAAGATCTTTTGGGCGGTAGCATACCTAGACATGTGACCACCACAGGCTCCAGAATGGTAGTCATTCAGGGATTTCTCAGCTTCGAAAAACGTGAGGCAACATCGAAAAACAGAGTCAATCCCACGATAATAAAGAGTATCACCGAGGATAATATACTGATGGACTTGGTAGCGTATTCGATGGCGGTCAATGCTAGATAAATTGGGCTGAAAAGGCTGGGTCTGGAGATATATGATGATATCTTTGTACCAAAGGTCATCGGAATTGATGAGGAAAAGGGATTCATCAGGTAATGGATCTTCTACTACATTTTTCATCTTAGAGTAGGGAAGGTCTCATATCAACTCGGAAAACACCAATGATTTTTTGGACTTAGCACGTTTGAATTCTAAGTCAAACTCTTGGAGTATTACGATCCATTTGGAGTATTTTCCCCCTAGCAATTGACATGTAAGAATGTGCTGCATAGGGTTGCAGTTAGAAATCATTGTAGTTTTGCGTAAAAGGATATAGTGCCGGAAACGTTGAACAACTTGGACGGCTTCCAAAGCTAGTTTTTCAACATGTAAATACTTGGTTTCGGTAGTCGTGAGACTCTGACTCAAGTAATAAATTCCATGTTCATCGTGAGAATCCTCCTCCTAGACGAGAACCATAGCGATGGTATAGTCCTAGGCTGCGAGGTAAAGGAAATAATCTCAACTGTAATCAGGTGGAAAGAGTAATGAGGTACGTGTTAAAGATAGTTTCAAAGCTGTGAAAGATTTGTTTACAGTGGTATCCCATACAAACTCAGAACCTTTCTTAAGCAGTCATGTAAATCCGAGAGTTAGCTCAGCATAGTTTGGGATGAAACAATGGAGAAAGTTTGCCTTCCCTTGCAAACTTTGTAACTAGAAAAGTGAAGAAGGAGGAGGAAGATTGAGAATCACCTCGACCTTAAAAGGATCTACCCTGATCCCTTGACGTGAAACAATAAAGCCCAGAAGTTGGCCGGATTCTATGCAAAAAACACATTTGTGTGGATTCAAGTGGATATGGTAAAACCGAAATTGAATGAAAATGGCGTGGAGGTGGGTTGGATGATCTACACGACGCATGGAATGAGCGGGTAATTCATCGAGATATGGCTGCACAATGTGCTTTACATCATGGAGGGTGTAAGACATAGCATGCTGAAAAAGTTGCACCGACATTCTTTAAACCAAATGGAAGTTTCTGATAGGTGAAAGTGCCCCAATGACAAATAAAAGTGGTCTTGTGTTGGTCCACAGGTATGATATTGATTTGATTATATCCATAGAAACCATCCATCAAAGAGAAGATTTCACTTCCAGAAAAATTGTCGACAATCTGGTCAACGAAGGGGGTAGGAAAGTTGTCTTTAGGACAAGCTTTGTTAATGTCTCTATAATCAATGCACATGTGGATCATGCCTTGTTTCTTGTTAATCGGAACAAGATTGGAAACCCGGTCAGTTAGAGCCAGCAGGTAAATGAAGTTAGCCATAAGAATTTTCTCAACTTCAAGCTTGATAGTGACTGCTTTATGTGGGTGGACCAGACGAAGTCATTGCTGAACGAGTTTAGCATCTAGGTATGTCTTAATTTCATGTACCATAATGTCGGGGTCAATACCTGACATTTCTTCATAGCTCCACATGAAGATGTCACGAAATTCTTGGAAAAGAGACTTGTAGGTGACCACTTCATCATGGGAACACGAAGCTTCGATATGCACATTTTTGACAATTCTAGGTTTTATGGATATGTCGAGGGGGAGGGTGGGTGATATGTTACTTAAGTTACCTTCGTAGAACAGATCATGTGTAGACTCGGGAATGGTAGAAATGAAGACAACGGTTGACGAGGTCAAGATCTGTTGGTAACCCTCGATGGTGTGTTGTTCCAGGAAGAGGATGGAACAATGATGTCCATCATCCCAAGGGGTGTCTTCCATGGACATAACAAACATAATCATCTCATCCATGGGAAAAATGATGCGTAATGGATCTAGAGATAAATCACCAAGAGAGGGGGTAGAAGGGGTTGTCGATTGAATGGCTTGATAAGTGGATTCGACCAGACTCAAAGGAATTTCATTGCCATAATGAAGATGATCGTCGGGGTTGGGTACCATCCATGGGTTGTAAGACATAGGGGTTCCATGAATAGAGGTGGAGATCATGTYGATCGAGGTGACAAATGGATGTGGAACATCGGGTGGTGGAATGGGGAAAGTACCCATAAAACAGGAATCTTTAAGAAGACCCGCGACGACGTTCTCATATCCAGGGGGGTTTTGCAATGAAAGGTACRTTGCTAGTACGTGCATCGGAGTGAAAGAAGGCCAATTGGTCTATAGTAACTACTTTTTCGTGATGTGGAAAATGTATGACATGGAAAAGAGTGGACACAATTGCACGCATGGAATCGATCCAGCTACGACCAAGTATAAGGTTGTAATCGAGAGGAGCGTCAAAGACCTCCACTTCAATGTTAACCGTTTTTCCCTCTAACGTAATAGGAAATGAAGGGAGGACACCGTAAGGATTAAAACTAGATCCATTGAAGGCTTTGAGCGTGTTGTGGGATTCAGTTAAAGGAGGAGAGCCAATGGATTTCCAACAGGTAATAGACATGACACACGTCGAGGCACCCTCATAAATAACTATTCTACAAATGTTCTTGTCGGAGACAATAACTTGTATTTGGAATGTGATTTGAGGGGGTAACCTTGGAATGTGATCTTCCAAGTCAAAAATTATTAAATTTGTATCAGTAGGGTTGATTCCACCAATAGCTTTCAACAGTGCCTTTCGTTGTATAGGACAACTCTGAAGGAATTCGAGGGTTGACATCGTGAATGGTGCTTGGGCTAGATCTTTGACAATAATGTAGTTCTGGGTAGCGAGTGCATGAGGATTGAAAGATGATTTTCGAACAACACCCTTTGGGGGAGGGTGAAGAACTATATCTAGGCTTGGTCATTCGAGATAAAGAGGATTGTTGGTAGGTGGAGTCGTGGGAGATGGTTGGACCAATGAAGGAGGTACTGCATCAACCTTCTCTTTGGATGAAGAATAATCTTTGGCTCGAGTGGTAAGTGTGATGTCATTTTTCTTTGAATCACCTATACATATTAAGACATAGGATGTATTGGAGGGGCAAGGTTGGTCATGAATGACCAATTAGGCCTGTTGTTGAGAAGGGAAGGGTTGTGAAAATACATATGGAGTGGGAGGTTTTGGGGTCCCTTTAAGGAACTTAGTAACCTCAGCTCGTCTTGGACAATCCTTAGTGTAGTGATCATCACCACAGATAAGACAAGGGTATCAGGGTTTGCACTTATCCTTATCGTCAACAGGTTGTGTTTTGTTCTTCACAAATTGCAGATTCTTTTTATCCTCCTTGTTCTTACCCTTTCCTTTTTTGGATTTATTTTTGCCGGTGGGGGTAGATTGAACAGAGTTCACCTCAGAAGTCTTTCCAGTGGGAGGGGTAGGAGATGGAGCATTTTTAACATTAGAAGAAATGCATTTGGGGTTATTGCTAGAGTTTTGGACGAAATGCGATTGGGCATGGAAAGTGTCAATCACACCGTCAGCTACATGAGAAGTAGCAGGAGTAGTTGAAGTAGCAGAAGTAGAAGGACGAGGTGCATCAGGGAGTAGTTCATAAAGAGTACATGTTTGTGAGTAAACGAGGTCTAGGTATTGGGCACGACTGATTGCATGTTCTTCTGTGACAACTCCACCCATGGTGATGTCACGAGCGATTTCATTCACGAATGATTTTGTGAACCACTCTACCAGCAACTGATCGGGAAGTTCGATTTTGATGAGACATCGTATCCATCACCACTCATGAATGTGATAAGAAATATGAGTGGCTTTGGTTTGGTTGAAATAACTCAAAATTTTGATTCCCGTTTTGTAGTGGATCAGTAATTGGTAGTGGGTGAGGAAAGCCATAGCGAGGGTGTTTAAGTCAATGAAGAATCCTCGTGGTAATTCTATATACCACTTCACGGTGGAACCTGTGAGGGTTTGTTGGAAAAGGAATAAATGAATAGAGTCATCCATCAAGGAGTTGGATGAGCACCAAAGGTGAAAATTCATTACATGATTGTTCGGGTCCTCTACTGGTTTACCATCGAATTTAGGGATGTCAGATAGTAGTTTGGCTAGTATGGTGGGCCATTGAGGAGAGTGGCGGATCAGATTATTTAAAATTCTCGACAGATTAGGTAGATCCAGGGTGTCTAAGAAGGGCAGTTGTCTATTCACATGTGGGTACTAGTGACTTTGGGGAGGGAGTCCCATCGGTAGACCAGTGGGACCATAAGTAGTTTGCATATAATGCGAAGATCTGGGCAGATTTGGTTGTTGGTGTGGAGGAAAGTAATTCATAGGGTTTTACCCTTGAATAGGGGCGTGGGGTTGAGCATTCGAGCCCCAAATAGGATTAGATATACCTGGATAGGGTTGGCCTTTACTAGGGGGTATGTTGGAGCTAGCTTGAGGTTGTTGCCCCCTAGTCGAGTGAGGATTATGTTGAATAAGATAATTCCAATACTGGGCCAAGGATGGCGGTATGTTTTTTCCATAGGGTGGGGTAGGTGGGGTTTTCCCTCCAATTGGGGGTTGCGTCTCAATTGGGATTTTTCCTACAAAAGGGGATTGGGTTTGGCCTCCTTGGTGAAATTGTACACCAACAGGAATCTAGTAATTAGGTGTGAAAGATGGGATGGTGCCACTAGGATCGGTGCCTCTGATAGAGGATGGAAGAGGTCCTCTGAAAGGGGGTCGAGGAAGTGTTGAAATGAACCCAGGAATGAGATGGTTCCCAGAAGGAAGGGAAACACTAGGAGTCCTGAATGTGATTTGTGTAGGAGTGGGAATAGAAGCATTCAACGCATGATATTCGGGCAGAAGCATTGGGGTGAATCTAGGCAAAAGCGGCGTGCCAATGGGAGCTTGGCTAGCCATCGTGGTATTGGTGCAAGGACTCGTGGTATCTAGGACCATTGTGTAATGGAATGTTTGTAGGGCGATAGTCAAGATGTGGTCGGCTGGCGGAGCGTCTGTACCAGGAAAATAATATGCAATAGTAAAAGGTATTGCGTCTGGATTAGATGTTTCGGGTAGCTCAGGTGTGATAGTGATATCAATGCTTGCTCCTGAGCCAAAGAGATCCCATCTAAAAATGCCAGTAGTCCAAAAAGGATCTTGACCCTCAGGTCCTGTGAAAGGTCTGGTTGGTAATCCAGAAGATTGAACAACTATTTCTCCAGAAGATTCACTCGAACAATATGTCTCTCAGATTTGGGAGGAAGTCAGAAGTCCTCTCAAGAATTGGTAATTCGGAACCATTCTAGAGAGTTAGTTCTTTCCACTTGTGGAGTGGAAACGTCTTGGACTTCACTCTATTCAGGAGATCCCTCCGATGAGTTGGTAGGAAAGGATTGAGAATATTCTAGATCTTCTGGGGGTAGGCCTTGCAGTCTATGTGAATGGCGTGGAGGGTCAATTGTGATTGAGTTAGAATCTTACGAAATAAATTCTATGGCCAACTTGGGTAAACAAACAACATGCGCTAGTAAAATCTAGGAAGCAAAAGCAAGCAAACAAGACATTCCAATTCTGAAGTCACTAGTTGGTGATGAAATCCAACGTCATGATGACGAGACAAGAAGGGGCTGGGCTAGGGTAGAAAAGTTACGTTGATGACCTGCTTAATGGACTTATACCCTGGTGCAAGCTCCCACACATAATCATGGGTATACCCTCCAAGGAGCCCGAGTGATTCTGGACAATGTCGATTCCATGTACCGTGAAGACGTACCCCTTTCCAATCACCTTGTATAAGACCCTAAGAATATAGGCTACTAAGGTTACCACCAACACCAATGATCCCTCGGGGAACAGTCGACAATCCGATCCACACGCAAGTGTAGGCTATCTAGCCCGAAATCAGATTGAGAGGCTATCTAGCCCGAAATCAGATTGAGAGAAGTTCTTCCTATACACACAAACAAATCTGGTCATCTGAGGACACAAAAGACTTAATCCAAATTTTTTTAAAAGTGAGTTCACAGGCTGGAAGTGGGGTACAGTGCGAGAATTAAGGATTCTTGCAGGATAGACATAGGCAGACTGTGAGAAGTTCACACTGAACTAAACACTAGGGTGCGAACTTCAGTGATTCTCGCAGGCTACAGAAGGGTGTAGTGCGAGAAGGTTTGTAATCAAGTGAATTTTGGAAAAATGACATAACTTCTAAGGGAACTTATGGATATAGGGAGTCTGTGAGGATCTCCTCAAGACTCAGAGATTGATCGGGAATGAAAAATGGTAGAAAATGGCCAAGAAAAAACCACCAAAATGGGTTCTATCCCTAGTGAAGTCACCAATTTTGTTATCGGATAAATCGGTAGGTACGGACACTAACAGATCTCCCTAGATCCACCTGGATCTAGAACAAAATAGGACAGGACATGACTCTTTCTCTAAGTTGCATTCATTGAATCTACTACACAGAAGGAATAAGTGACATACCTTTAAGCGCTTCTTTATGTCTTTGTTGCTCCTGCTTCGCTCCGGTGTTCTTGTGAAATCGGGTCCAAGACAACACAAACCAACCAAAGTGAAGATAGCAAAGTATATTCAAAGTCAACCTATGCATATGATCAAGGAGTTACGCAATAAAATAAGAGTGATTTTATGGGAAAGGGATGCCACTCTATTATATTAAATGAAAGTAGAAGATACAACCAAATTGCCTTGATGTCGCAAGATTCCTTTCAGTGACCCTTGGTTCCAACACACACACTTGCTCTATATTTGCATGAAGAAGATCCAATATGACTTGATAGACCAAATATAGTCTCCAAGCTCCTATTCAAGCAGAGTTCTTCACACAATTCTTTCACCAATTCCTCATTCAATCTTGCTTAACTTTTTCCATGAGAAACCTTTCAATATATAGGAGAAGGAGATATGGTTAAATGGATGGGGATGATCCCACCAAATATAAGAAGTTAGTAGAATGTTGACCATGCAAATGCCAACTCATTTTCTAGAAGATCCCCTTCTAGAACCTTCGTGACCTCTTCTCCTTTTCAAGCTTAAAAATAGGTTCACACCCTACCTATAGAATAGACTGTGAACAGTTCACACCCTAAGTATGGGTTGCCTGCAAGAATCAAGGATTTTCACACCCTATAACATAGGCAGCCTGCGAACTCATCTTAAAAATGTGTTTTTTGGAAGAAGACAACAGTCACTTTTCTCGGGCAAAAAGTCCTCGTGGGAGGCTGAATACATCATTGTAGGGACACCACCAGAGTGACCAAAATAATGTGTAACAATGAGCACCATAGAAAACCTCAAGTGGAGTAGATAATGAACCTATACAATTGGAAAGATGTTCAGAAGATTCTTTGGGGGGGAATACATGATGTATCTTAGGTTTCTTAGACAATGGTAATTAATACACCCTAATAGAAAGAAAAATCATTTAAAATATGTTTTCTAGAGGAGCTTAAAGTTGTCTCATAGTCAGAAGATGAGCATTCTAGGAAGAAACAAAGGATTGAACGAAACAAAGAGGAAATTTTGGAAGAAGATATTGAAGTTATAGAAGATACATCATAAGAGACTCAAAATAAACCTGCTTTTACAATATATTTTTGTCAATAAGATGTCTTTGATAATGTCCATAATCAATAAGGTGATGAATATTCATAAATCAAGCCAAAACATGTATTTTCAAAATATGAGAAAATGAAGGACAAAAATGTACAAATCAAGAAAATTTTGTTGCTTGAGCTTGAGCTTGATCTAGATTCTTCTAAATCTAGATTATTGTATGCATTAGTTTTTGAAAAAGGAAGATTAAATTTTTAAATATTAGAACCTAATGATCAAAACCTTAGAAGTGTTGACAATTATAGAGCAACAAAATTTTCAGTTGATCTTGAACATTTTCATATAGTTGACAATATGGACTTGCTCAAACAAATAAGAGAAATGGTGAATATAGTTGTCATCCAAATGACTCTTGGTATGAATAAATTACAAAAGGTAAAAAATCAATTGAAGGAACATCTGAGACATGAAAAGGTGCTTAGTAGGACAAAAAAAATAAGGATTTGATGATTTGATGAAGAAAATCTTAGTATTAAGAGACAATTTTAAGGATGAGGAACGAATGCAATAGATAATGACCTCAAAATATAATGATATCTTTTTTTTTTCTTTTTTCTTTTTTTCTGGGAATATATCACGGGAAACCCCCGAGTACTTCCCCACTTCATGGATGGTAAACATGGTAAAACTATGACCCTACGAATGATGGACCTAACCCCAAGGGGGACAAAATATTCAAACCTGTGACCTCCTCTGCTAGGGATAACTTCACGTCTAGTTCATAACCACTTGAGATAACCCTTGGGGCTAAGACAATGATATCCTTATACTAAATAACAACCTAAATTTGATTTATCTTGATCATGTGTAGACTCTAGAGCTACAAGAAATCCAACGGGAAAAATATTAATGTTTAAATCAAATTATATGAAGAACAAATTCATATTTTGAAACATGGATCTTCATCATCACAAGGTTCAACATCTATAGATTCATCAGAAGATCTAGTTAAGGATTTTGCTAATTTAAATTTTAAATAAATTGTATTGGAAAAATCCAAGAAGGATGTGTCTACACAAAATGATGAAATCAAAATTCTCAGAGATCAAATTACAGAAGGAGTTAAATAGCTTAATCTAGTAGTGCACATGGTGTATAGTGCACACAGGAAGAACTATGTATAGTGATGTCAAAAATTCCCAAGGGAGTGAAGACCGAAGATAACATGGTAGGAGGAGTCGATAGCCTTAAATACTTTGACCATGATGTCTCTGGCGCCATACAATACCCAAATTTGGAAGCATAAAGATATCTGGAGAGAACAGGAGAAGGCCCATCAGGTGCACCATTGTTGGAGCCTGCACAGTGTATCTTGGGACTTTACAACACTGGCATCATGAACTTACTACACATATCGCACTTTGGGCACGGGTAGCATGTAAATGGAAGTGTCAAACAATTGTTGGAGAGGGTGCATGGAGGCATATTGTAGATGGATAGGCTAGTGCCTATCAATATCGACCTCATCACAACGATTACAGGGCTACCCATAAATGGGGAGAAGCCAGAACAATACCTAGAAGACAAAACGAAGGAGAAAGCCATATCATATGAGATCAAAGCAAAGTATGGTGCATAGAGGGGTAACAGAGGTATCAGGATCAGAAACATCAATGATCTTGTGACATGGTTTGAAAAAATATTTCTCARTTACAAATTAATGTGCAAGTGCCAAAAATAATAAGTGCCCGCAGGAGTAGTAGCAGTTGCGGCACAATGCGCAAAGGGGAGCTCGATGAGTTGGGGCCCGTATCTACTGAACTCRTTCCTTTAATATTGCAAGAATGCATAAGAYTGGGGCTCTAAGTTCCACTATTAGTGGTTACTCATCCTCATTGCACTTATGGGGTGGCGTGAACCCACGTACACTTTTTCCCTACCAGGGACGGGAAAATGTGGTGCAACATGCTACACATCGCTGCGAATCATAKTAGATCCCAAGACAAAGAAAGACAACAATGACATTTTTTCTCTATACTTAACATAGATCTAGAAAAACTTGGCAAATGCATGGAGGATATCCCTAGAAACTGTCTAGGAGTTTGGATAGGTATCGAATTTCCAGACATCATGCCTATCAATATTGACCTCATCGCAACGATTACAGGGCTACCCATCAATGGGGAGAAGCCAGAAAAATACCTAGAAGACAAAAAGAAGGAGAAATCCATCTCATATGAGATCAAAGAAAAGGATGGCGCATAGAGGGGTAACAGAGGTATCAGGATCAGCAACATCAATGATCTTGTGACATGGTTTGCAACAATATTTCTCAGTTGCAAATTAATGTGCAAGTGCCAAAAATAATAAGTGCCCGCAGGAGTAGTAGCAGTTGTGGCACAATGTAAAAAGGGGAGCTCGATGAGTTGGGGCCCGTATCTACTAAACTCGTTCCTTTAATATTGCAAGAATGCATAAGACTGGGGCTCTGAGTTCCACTATTAGTGGTTACTCATCCTCATTGCACTTATGGGGTGGCGTGAACCCACATACACTTTTTTCCTACCAGGGACGGGAAAATGTGGTGTAGCACGCTACACATCACTGTGAATCATAGTAGATCCCAAGACAAAGAAAGACAACAATGACATTTTTTCTCTGTACTTAACATAGATCTAGAAAAACTTGGCGAATGCATGGAGGATATCCCTAGAAACTGTCCAGGAGTTTGGACAGGTAGTGAATTTTCAGACATCATGCCATAGCATGTGGTTGTAGGCAAAGAAGGATCCCGCCAAGGAGTGGTTGTAGCTGAATTATTTCATGAAAATGAATAACATCCACATGGAGGTTCAAGAGTGGCCTCAGGAGTGGAAAGTTATAGAGATTACAAGAGCAATGCCAACAATACAAATACAAACATAGTGTAGCATAGTCCCCGCGCAGCAGATAGGCGGGAATGGGGATAGCCAAAAAAAGAAGAAAACAATAGGTATAGTGGGGGAAAGCATCCCAATTCGAAATAAATCAGGACACAAAATAAGTCACAATGTGGTCCTACACAAGGTCCATCGGGCATAGAGAAGGCACCAAGAGTACTGACAGGACATGTGAGCATAGAAGAAGTGCAGATGGAGGCACAAGAGGTAGCCATGGAAGAATAAGTTGGGCAAGATACAGGCATGGATACACAGATACCATAGGTATCTGAGCCATCAGATGCTCAAATAAAAAGGCCAAGGGAGCAAGCAAGTGGCGCCAGGAAGAAGGAAAAGGCCCACAAAAAACCAATGGAAACATCATTGATAGCATATGATGTGGAGTTGATAGAAACAACAGTGGAAGATAGATTGTCGTAGGTATGGGAAAATGTAGAGAATCATCGAGCTTCAATTCTAGAGAAAGTACAAGAGGTAAAAACTATGCTGGAGCAGTTAAGGATCAGGGCGGAGCAGAAATAGAAGGAGAATCTAGTGCCCACTAGAGAAGAAGCACGTACTGGAGAGGCAATTCACATCATAGCATAGGGAAGTGTTAATTTCACCATAACACCAGAGATGTTGTTCATCGATGAGTAGACAGTACAGAGGCCCCTGAAAGACATTGAGAGGTTGGACTTGGCATTTCCCAAGATTCCAACTAAAGCATTGTATAAATTACAAGTGAGTGTTGCGCAGAAGATTCAGTCTAGAGAAAGTTCGGATGCGACGAAATTACAATTGTTTCAGGAAGACAACACCTCAATAAAGGATGCACTTATCTAGTAAGGGCAGAAGATAAAAGTAGCACAAAAAAAAGTGGAGGAGATGGAGAAACAGATAAGTGTATTTCAAGCCATCCCCAACAGCGCAGAATCGGAAGAAGCATCTTCTGAAGAGAAGATGAGGAAAACAACACAGGCCTTGGTGCAATATAAAGATAAAATCGAGGAACTGGAGGAGCACATTGTAATATCCCTCGGTCGAACCCAATTGTAAATATAATATGAATGTACTTAAGTTGGTGAGCTACTTTGACCTCATTTGGTAATGCACGTCATGTGGCATAGTGCGTGCATGAACTGCGCAGTAAAATGATGTAATATGCACATTCTGGGATACCGCACGCAGTAACTAAGTTGCGCACAGTATGGAGGACAACGAGCCTCATGTATATGATATGTTTTATAGGCTGGTGAGCCGGTTATTATAAGATGGGATGCTTATGTTTTAGTATCAGGCCGGAATGCCTAGATGTCAAGGGCCAATGCACCTACTTTGTACATGACTCATGATTAATATAAAATACATCACTGTGTGCAGACCGACCACGATAAAAGAGATGGGGGGATGAACTTCACCAGTTAGGGAAAGGGAGGGCCAAAAGTCAAGGTAATATTATATTAATATTTCCTAAAACATAAAGTATGGATAATTATTTTATCCCAAGTTCTAAAGTTAGGGACAAGTGGACCAAATTAACTTCCGATATGACAAGTGTCAAGTTGGGGACATGACTTCATATCGTAGGGGAACTTAGATCATTAGGAGACTTCTCACGGATACCTTACCAACAACTCGATGACCATTATTCACACAATGACTTCCATGAAGAGTTCACAATGATTCTCCTCCACACTCAGTTATCCAGTCAATGATTCCATGACCATTTCACTCATGCATTATGTTATCCTTGAGACAACCATTTCACCATTCCAGAGTCTGTTTCCATATCTCTTTTGGTTGGTGTACCTGGTTAGCTTGGAGCAGGATTGAAGAAGCAGGTTGCCAGGCCCGTGAGCAATTCTCTGAGCGAGAGAATTGTTGGGGATTGATTCCTAAAGGTGCTAGACTACAACTACAACACTATGAGACTTCCAGTCTGGCCTATTGTTGAAGCCTTGGAAGGGAAGTGGGGCATCCGAGGGACTGTTGAGCAAAAAAGGGGCACACTCCTTTGGGTGGGATAGGCATGTGGGGAATGAGAGGCTATAGGATGTTAGTTGAGTGAGCACCTGAGATGAAGTCTTTCATGTTGTCCATGAGCCTTAGCCTGGATAGGAACCCTTTATGCTGGGTGGAGTTCAGTCCCAGCTCGGGGGTGACTCACTGTTGAAAGTGATGAACAGTGTAGTCTATGGATGGGAGGTTCGTGGACGGTCTGTACGTAGTTGGTGACAATATTTCCAATATAAGTACCAGTTGTATGATAAAAAATGATATGTTGCTTGTTATTTACATGCCTATGTTATGGTTTATAATATATGTGATTATAATTTCCTGTATGTTTATGGGTACTTCTCTATAAATGTTGCATATTTGTAGTTATTGTTATTTCAGTATAAAATTTGTATGTTACAGAAAGTAATTGTTTGTTTATGTTTATATGTAAAACTTTCGTGAGCATGTTGTATGTATATGTCTTAGTTGCATGCAATTTAAAGAGTAAATTTATGTGGCATTGCTCAGTTGACTACTGGGTATGCTACTGTATGTTCCACAGTGTGGGAACGAAAGCGTTCCCTAGAGTAGAATGGCCTGAATTGAAGGCTGGGAATGTTACCGGCTGGTGTTAGAGCATGAGTGGTTTCTCTAGAGTGGCACACCCTAGCCTGAGGTTGGTCGGGGGAACGTTACAGAATGGTATCAGAGCATGAGTGGTTTCTCTGGAGTAGCGCACATCGGCCTGAGTTTGGTCGGGGGAACGTTATAGAATGGTATCAGATCTTTAGCTCAACACTGAGCTTGGATGGTCCAAAGGGGTTTAGTCGAAGAGAATATTCACAGAAGAGTAACTTTGAGGTGACCTTAAAAAAAAAAAAATTGGAGTCACGAAGTGTCCATGGAAAACGTTGGTGTGCCAGTGTGCACGTTAAATTGTGGCACCGTGAAAAAGAGTATTATGTGTATATGCATGCACTGAATTTATCATAGTGCGGTGATCACACACATAGTAATGTGTATATGGGGTGCACAAGTATTTCTTAATGTAGAGGAGTTCGGTTGGTACGCGCATAAGTATGAGTATAAGTTGTTTCGCAATGGTGTATTCAGTAGTGTGCGCAGATATTTGAGCGCTATAGAATATGTTGAACTTGAAATTGTGCATGCATAGGATGAAATGCATGTGGAATATCGGTGTGTGGTACAAAAACTGTGTGCAATGGATATTGGCGCACAACGCAAGAGTAGTGTGCGTAAGTAGTCGGTGCAACGAAGAAGAAATGCATAGTTGATTTAGGTGCGCGGAAAATCATTTTACCTTGTGATATTGCTATGCATGATAAATATAAATGAACAGGTCAAGTTTAATGCACGCGAAGTCGCTTGGAAGGCGATGAGTCTGAGTTTAAATTGCATAATAATAAAAGAAAAAGAAATACATAACCGCATCGAAGAATTAATTAAAAAGAATTCCGAGTTTTAATTTCCTCCGATTTAGACAGATGAAAATAAAATTATAAGTTTACAAGAAAAACTTATTATAAAAGAAAACAAGATTCATAACATCACCATATAGGAATTGTAATAAAACAGTCTAAAATTTGTTTCTGTATTTATATAATTGTATTAATCAAAAAAATACAAAAGGGTGATGACAACAATTAGCATGTTGTAACAAGGGTCGTTTGAAGAACATGCCTATCATCTCTGGTACTCTTTACCTCCACTATTTGTTGTTCAAAATTTGTCGAAACATGCTTATCTTAGTTGAAGACTTACTTCAGCTTCGTGATCTCCACCTTTAAGGAAGAATCTAACTAGACCGGTTGATTCTCTCCAACACTTTCGGTCGCTTCAGTTGTAGATTCCTCCTTCTTATGACACTTACTCCTTTTCTTCTTAGCAGCTGGCCTGTGTATGACTAAATATTTTATAGTGGGATTCATCTTGACTTCCAACCGTGAATCTGTAGCCGGATCTGTGTAGAACTTAGTTTCTAGAATGTGCGCAAGGACCCTTTCCTCCTTATCGTAGGAAATCCTAGCATGTTTCTTGAATAACCAGTCTCACTCGATTTATCCTTTTCCATGTATCTCAGGTTGTGGATACCAAAAGGTGTTTTTATAGAGAGAAGAAAGTCGAGCAGTTGGGGATTACCTTGATTATGGATACGCAAATATCTTCATACTTGAGGAGTGGTAATTATAGAATTCCATTTATGAAGCGTAGATGGATTACGTACAAGAGTATTGGGTTTCCATGCTCGGCCAATCCATTTTGAATGATTAGCTTTTGAGTTCGTTACATGGCGGTGTTCAGTTGACGTCACATGGTTGTGAAGTATCGAATGAGTGAAGCAGGGTGATCTGACAAGCCATTGCCCACTCCACGAGTGGTGGATTTGACATGTTGAGACATGTGATACCACGTCTTGGCGAAAGTGGTTTCGACAAACCACCTTCTTGCACAAGTGTATATCAGAAGGCACTGCGCGTCTGTGTTTTCAAGACTTGGGTATTATCTAGAATTGTCATGGTGATAACACAAGGAAACCAGAGTGATAATGTTGATGTGTATGTTGAATATAAATGGTGCATATTCTCATGAATTGCTGAATTGTTAGCTTGATTAGTTTCGATGGTTGCATGTTTTGCAGAATTAACAACAACTCAATCAAGTCAGACCAATGCAGAGTCCATAGGAATGGAAGAGGCACAAGGTAATTACAGTCAGCAAGAGGAGAGAAGAGGAGTGGATGTCCATTTGGGCATGGAAGGAATGAACTCCAACAGACATGGAGAAGAAAGGAATGAAGATATGAATATGGCTGAGACCATTAAGAATTTGCAGAAGGATGTCCAAATCCATAAAGTTGATAATGAAAGGCTTATGAAATCCGAAGAGCAACAGGATGACTTCAACATGAAGCTATTGGAGGGTTTGAACAGAATAGAAAAGAAATTGGTTAAGGAGAGTGGCTCAATTGAATCTGGGAGTCACAAACCTTCAGAGGAGAAAAGAAAAGTAAAAAGTGCTAGTAGAAATCACCATCATTCCCAAAGGAATTCCAATAAGAGAGAAAGAAACAACTCGAGTCTATCCCCTATCAGAAGGTATAAGAGATCTGGGGTGGATGAGTTGCGAGGAGAAATGAACAAAATCAAACCTCCTACATTTGATGGTGAGCACAAGAAGGATGAAGATGCAGAAACATGGTTGTTAGGCATGAGGAAGTATTTCCAATTGCATAATTATTCTTCTCATGCAGAAGGTAGAATCTCTATCTATCAACTCAAAGGAAAGGCCTCCATGTGGTGGGATCAACTTGTTCAGGTACAGCACATTGTAGAGAAAAGTGTTACTTGGAGGGAATTCAAGAAGTATTTTGAGAAGAAGTACTTGACTAAGAGATACTATGACAAGAAAATGAAATATTTCTTTGAACTTAAGCTTGGTAGTACGACCATAGATGAATATGAGAGAAGGTTTCTGGAACTGTTGAAATATGTCTCTTTCATCAAGGATGAGACAGTCAAGATTCAAAGGTATTTAAGTGGATTTCCATCATTCATCAGTGACAAAATACAGTATGATGATCCCAAGACATTAGAAGAGACCATAAGGAGAGATAAATTCCTATATGATCAGCAGAAAGTAAGTCCAACTTTCCAAAGGGCTTTGGAAGACAATAAGAAATTCAAGGTGGATCAGAGGAAGAAGGGATCTAAGCCACCATTCTTCAGAAATAATTTGCAAGGAAAGCAAATGCATAAAGAACCCAGAGAAATTGACATAAGGAGTCAAGGGCCAAGACAGCCACCTATGCAATGTTGGGGTTGTAAAGGGGATCATAGGTTCAGAGATTGTCCTCACAGAGGTGAAAAAGGTAGGGTTGTTCACAATATAGAGCGAGCTGAAATAGTGGAGGACATGGGTAGATATGTGCCAAGGATTTATGCAGCCCTGGAAAACAAGGAAGAAGAGTATCAGTCCCACATGATTGAAGTGGAAGGTATGATCAACAACCAAACCCTTGCTATTTTAATTGATTCAAGAGCTAGTCATAGTTATATAGACCCTAATATGGTGGAAAGTTTGCAATTGCCAAGAAGCAAGCATGGGAAATCCTGGTTGGTACAACTAGCTACAGGAGTCAGAAGAAAGGTTAATGAGATGCTTAAGTCATGCCTCATAGACATGAATGGACTGAACACCAAAGCAGATTTAAACATCTTGCTTTTAGGTTCTTATGACTGTCTAATTGGGATGTATTGGTTGGAGCAACATCACACTCTCTTAGATTGTCACAGCAAAGCATTTACTTGCCTGGATGAGGAAGGGAAATCAAGGTACAGGGAATCCCTAGGGAAATAACCATTAGAGAAATTTCAGCATTGCAGCTGAAGAAGTGTTACAGAAAAGGATTTCAAATAATTGCAGCTCATTTGGCAGAGACACCTAGAGATAAGGTGTCAAAATTGGAGGATTATGCAGTCCTGGAAGATTTTGAAGATGTGTTCAAGGAGGTACCCAGACTACCACCAAGGAGTGACATTTATTTCTCTATAAATTTGATGCCTGAAGCAGCGTCAGTATCAAAGACTCCTTATAGAATGAGTACACCAAAATTAAAGGAGTTACAAATGCATCTTGAAGAACTTCTGAAGAAGGGGTATATACGCCCAAGTGTGTCACCTTGGGGTGCCCCATTCTTGTTTGTGAGAAATAAATATGGAACACTAAGGTTGTGCATTGACTTTAGATAGTTGAATAAGGTGACTATTAAGAACAAGTATCCTCTACCAAGGATTGATGACCTCTTTGATCAATTGAAGGATGAAAAGATATTTTCAAAGATAGATCTCAGATCAGGATACCATCAAGTAAGAATTAAAGAAGACGATATTAGCAAGACCGCCTTCAGGACAAGGTATGGTCATTATGAGTTCACAGTGGTACCATTTGGGTTTTCAAATGCACCAGTGGTTTTCATGTTCTTGATGAATGGTGTTTTCTGAGAGTATTTGGACAAGTTTGTCATTGTCTTTTTGGATGACATTATTATATATTCCAAGTCAAAGGAAGAGCATGAACATCATTTGAGGATGGAATTTCAAGTATTAAGGGAATGTCAGTTATATGCCAAATTTAACAAGTGCTCATTTTATCATAAACAGATTCATTATTTGGGGCATATCATTTCAAAGGATGGGATAGCAGTGGATCCATTAGAGAATGGTCATCACTGAAGAATGTGACAGAGGTTAGATCATTCATGGGTCTTGCAGGTTACTATAGAAGATTTATTGAAGGATTGTCAAATATTGCACATCCAATCACTTCTTTACAAAGAAAGGGAGTGAAGTTTCAGTGGGCACTGGATTGTGAGAAAAGTTTCCAATACTTGAAACAATTATTGACAAATGCTCCAATATTAAGGATCATAGACCCAGAAGAAGACTTCATCGTATGCACCGATGCATGTAATGAAGGAATTGGTGGAGTCCTCAGTCAAAACGGGTTTGACATATGTTACAAATCAAGGAAGTTGAAGGATCATGAAAGAAACTATGCCACTCACGATTTGGAGTTGGCAGCCATAGTTCATGCCTTGAGGAAATGGAGACACTACCTCATGGGAAAGAGGTTTGAACTAAGAACAGACCACAATGGTCTAAAATATTTATTTGATCAGCCAAATATAAATGCTAGACAAAGAAGATGGTTAGGATTCCTAAGTGAATATGACTTTGATATAAAGTATATCAAGGGGAATGAGAATAAAGTGGTTGATGCACTCAGCAGGAAGGTGCATGAGTTGCATTCTATAGCCATTAGCATGTACCAAATTGATATTAAAAGAAAAATTTTGGAGGCTACAAATGTCAATCTTCAATACAAAGAATTGGTAGCAATGCTACAGTAGGGTAAGATTCTTCAGAAGGTGGATAATTATAAGTTGGGGTTAGATAGAAAACTGTTGCGCTAGAATAGGATTTTTGTTCCAAATGTCCAGGACCTGAAACATATGATTTTTCATGAAATGCATAATGTTCCTTATGCAGGACACCCTGGATATTAGAAAACCATGGCAGCGATCAAGAGACATTACTTTTGGCTAGGTATGAAGAAAGAGATTGTCGAGTACATCGCTAGATGTATGGAATGCCAAAAAATGAAAGCTGAGAATAGGCACCCAGCAGGGTTGTTGCAACCTTTAACCATTCCTGAATGGAAGTGGGAAGTGGTGAAAATGGATTTTATTACAGGATTTCCTAGAACAGTAAAGTTGCATGATTCGATCATGGTGGTGGTGGACAAGCTCATGAAAGATGCCCATTTTATTCCACTGAAAACCATGCACAAGGCAGCAGAAGTTGTTGATATTTTCATGAAGGAAGGGACACGATTGMACAGGATTCCTAAAACAATTGTATCCGACAGAGACTCGAAATTCACCTCGAATTTATGGAAAGGGTTGTTCAAAGGATTCGGAATGAATCTGAACTTTAGTACAGATTATCATCCTGAGTCTGATGGACAGATAGAAAGGGTGAATAGGGTGATAGAAGATATACTGAGAATGTATGTGATGGACAAACCATCGAAATGGGAAGACTACCTACACTTGGTAGAATTCGCGTACAACAATGGGTATCAAGCATCATTTGAAGATGAGCCCATTTGGGTACTCCAGTGAGTTTGGATAATCCAGCTTATAGGACAGTAGTTGGGCCAGAGTTTCTCAGGGATATGGAGGACCACGTGACAAAAATTAAGAATAATTTAAAAGTTGCCCAAGACAGACCGAAAAGCTATGTTGATAAGAACATAAACCACAGAGAATTCAAAGTGGGTGATGATGTTTTCCTGAAAGTGAAAACTAACAGGAGTTCCTTGAATTTGGGAAGTTGTGCCAAGTTGGCAGTTAGATTTTGTGGGCCTTTTGAAATCCTAGAGAGGATTGGTCCAGTTTCTTATATGATTGCATTGTCTGCACCTATGTCTGTTCATAATGTCTTCCATGTATCATTGCTAAATAAATATATACATGATGCTAATCATGTTATTGATTGGAATGTGATTCAATTGGAGCAAGAAGGCGCTTTTCAAGTGCATCCGGTGCACATTTTGGACCGGAAAGTCAAGCAGCTCTGGAATCGAGCCATAGGGCTTGTAAAGGTTCAATGGACCTGGTATGGTCCTGAGGATTCTACTTGGGAGCATAAATATGCAATGCGAACAGAATACCCTCATGTTTTTGAAGATTTTTGAAAATTTTGTTATATATGGACGTATGATGCACTAAGGACAGTGCATAAATAAGGGGAGGGAATTGTAATATTCCTCGTCTGAACCCAATTGTAAATATAATATGAATGTACTTAAGTTGTTGAGATTCTTTCACCTCATTTGGTAATGCACGTCATGTGGCATAGCGTGCACGTGAACTACGTAGTAAAATGATGTAATATGCACATTCCAGGATACTGCGCGCAATAATTAAGGTGTGTGCAGTATGGAGGACAACGAGCCTCATGTATATGATATATGTTATAGGCCAGTAAGTTGGGATGCTTATGTTTTGGTATTAGGCCGGAACGCCTAGATGTCAAGGGCCAATGCGCCTATTTTGTACATGACTCATGATTAATATAAAATACACCGTTGCACGCATACCGACCATGATAAAAGATATGGGGGGCTGAACTTCACCAGTTAGGGAAAGGGAGGGCCAAAAGTCAAGGGAATATTATATTAATATTTCCTAAAACATAAAGTATGGATAATTATTTTATCCTAAGTTCTAAAGTTGGGGACAAGTGGACCAAAGTAACTTCCGATATGACAAGTGTCAAGTTGGGGACATGCATTCATATGGTAGGGGAACTTAGCTCATTGGGAGACTTCTCATGGATACCTTACCAGCAGCTCGATGACCATTATTCACACAATGACTTCCACTAAGAGTTCAGAGTGATTCTCCTCCACACTTAGTTATCCAGTCAATGATTCCATGACCATTTCACTCATGCATTTTGTTATCCTTGAGACATCCATTTAACCATTACAGAGATTGTTTCCATAGCCCTTTTGGTTGGTGTACCTGGTTATCTTGGAGAGGGATTGAAGAATTGGGTTGTCAGGCCCGTGAGAAATTCTCTGAGTGAGAGAATTGTTGGGGATTGATTCCTGAAGGTGCTAGATTGTAGCTACAATGCTCTGAGACTTTCGGTCTGGCCTGTTGTTGAAGCCCTGGAAGGGAAGTGGGGCAGCCAAGGGACTGTTGAGTAGAGAAGGGGCACACTTCCTTGGGTGGGACAAGCATGTGGGGAATGAGAGGTTGTAGGATATTAGTTGAGTGAGCACCTAAGATGGAGTCTTTCCTATTGTCCATTAGCCTTAGCCTGGATAGGAACCCTTTACCCTGGGTGGAGTTCAGTCCCAGCTCAGGGGTGACTCACTGTTGAGAGTGGTGAAAAATGTAGTCTATGGCTGGGAGGTTTTTGGATGTTCTGTACGCAGTTGGTGACAATGTTTCCAAGATAAGTACCAGTTGTATGATAAAAGTGATATGATGTTTGTTATTTGCATGCCTATGTTACGGTTTATAATATATGTGATTATAATTTCCTGTATGTTTATGGGTAATTATCTGTAAATGTTGCATATCTATAGTTACTTTTATTTCAGTATAAAATTCATATGTTACAGAAAGTAATTGTTTGTTTATGTTTATATGTAAAGCTTTCGCGAGTGTGTTGTATGTATATGTCTTAGTTGCATGCAGTTTAAAGAGTAAATTTATGTGGCATTTCTTAGTTGACTACTGGGTATTCTACTGTATGTTCTGCAGTATGGGAATGAAAGTGCTCCCTAGAGTAGCATGGCTTTGCCTGAAGGCTGGGAATGTTACTGGCTGGTGTCAAAGCATGAGTGGTTTCTCTGGAGTGGCGCACCCTGACCTGAGGTTGGTCGGGGGAACGTTACAGAATGGTATCAGAGCATGAGTGGCTACTCTGGAGTGGCGCACCCTGGCCTGAGGTTGGTCGGGGGAACGTTACACGCATAGTACCTACTACTCCTCCAATGTTCCGAGCGCAAAGAGAACAAGACGCAACAACAACTACAGAAAACATTGCACAGAACATACATAGAGTGGCAGAACTATTGGAAAAGAGTGGCCATCTATGGACACAACTATTAGAGGATGGGAGCCTACAAGAGCTGCAAGGAAAGGAAGATAAATTGGATGTAACAATGGAAAATGAAGATCAAGACTATTGTAGAAATGAATAACCTTCAGGAAAAAGAAAAAGAGGTGCAGGCATAGAAGATCGCATGGAAGGTTCTAGAAAAGGCAGAAAAATTGGTTGTGAAAATCAATGCAGTGAAAGTGTACCTCAAACCAATAGGCTTGGAGGGGGGAGAGATGTTATGACCACCAGTCACCGCACAGGTGGTTGAGGCCATGTCAACAAGGAGAAGTCAAGATCAGGAGTAGTTCTAATGGATAGAAGATATGTATGAAGCATTGGCACAAGTAGTGACAGATACTATATTAGGCAATGACTCGAGACAAGTCACGATGTCAGTTTTGGGGGCCTATTGGGCGCAAGCCCAATTTGGGAGAAAATCACGACATAGGAGAAATACAACTGGCAGGAAAAATAGCACGTGCAAGATAGGCATGCATGCAGAAGAAGAAAGCATGAGAGGCACACATGCAAGAAGACCTAGCTATGATAAGGTTAGAGTTTTGGTAATAATATGTAATGGTTGGTAAGCCAAAAACATGTATAAGTAGGTACCTAGGAGGTCTATGTCAGGGTTCTATCCCAGGTTGTTGGAATGTTGTTCCTTTGTGGTTAGTCATTGTTACTATGTCGTTCAAAGACAGAATGATTGAAAATAATATCTATTTTGTAAGTTGTTGAGTTGAGGAGAGGAAATAGGGTAGATCTCGAGGGTTATATCATAGGCTAAGGATCCTAGTGTGATCTCGTCTACCTCATTGTAGATCTTGACTCGTTGATGGAGAGTTGTAATGCACGTGGCGTTGTAGTTTTGGAAAAAACATAATAAAATAGCAAAGCAACCAAATATTTGTGGGCATATCCCAGGAGGGGTGAACCATGATAGATCATGTGTTATTTGATTTAATGTTGTGTATTTCCTTTATTGTCAATTATTATATGTTAGATAATTATGTGAATGACTATTTAGATCTGTTATTTTTACATTCATTAATAAGAATGATAGGGTATTCAATATAAGTTGAATTTTAAAGTAAAAAATGAAGATCACAGAGTTTAATCCGATATCCCCACTCATTCCTAGGTTGTAAGCACTTGAGCGTTGCATCCACCAATAGAACTATCTCGGGTGAGACTGCATAGTGCACTCTATGTACTATGTTGCCTTTTGGTTTACCAGAGGGGCCGATAGTTTTAAAGGGGTTTTGTTGGAAACCAAGTAGGTCATCCCAAGAAAGGTAGCAAGAGAAAAGTTAACCAATAGAAACTTAAACTAAAGAAAGCCATTGTGAGCTGCAAACTAAGTTAACAAAATTTGGTGGCATTTATTGAAGAAACCAACACAAGTCCAGATCTATAAAAATAAAAGAAAACATTTAAACTATGCAAGAATGAAATAAGAATTGAAATATGTTACTCATATTACTACTCTATATTACATTGGATGAAAGAAGGCTAAGTGAAAGCATACTGCCAATGTATCCAATCAAGTAACTCCAAACATATAACCATATGTTCATAAGGAATCAACAACATAAAATGGAGTAGTGAGGGATCAAAGATAAGAAGAGTTGATTCAATCAAATCACTACCCATCATGTTAACTTTTACAGTGGTATGGTTCATGGGAAATGTAGACATGTAGGATTCCTCCAACCAAGATTCAATTCCACCATAAAAATTATAATGAACACCATATGATTGTTGGAAGGAATTCAAAAGTGAGTGGCGTACATGACGAAACCCATAAATGAAATTTTTATGCAATGTACCTTGTGGGAGAGTCTCAGTATGAGTGGCATCATTCATTCCAATGTTCAAAGTGAGACAATGAGAACCTGGCATAACCATTGGTTGAAATGAAAGTGCCTAATTGTCTACTCAAGTCTCCCTAGGCTCACATTTTACATAACCCACATGCTGAAAGGCGAAATGATGTCTGGTTATTTGAGGGAAACATTGAGTGAAATATGACTTCAATCCTTCTCCTATAACATCATTGAAATCTTATGAGGAGTGTTGAAGTATTGAGATAAAATCAAAGGATGAGTGATGCATCTACCCTTAAGGATTAACATGTGATTCTTCAGCAAATTGAAAACCCATCATTTATTGAATTAGTTCAATGTTTCATGTGCCTTGCATGGTAATGGGTTGTTCGTTTGCTATGATTTATTCATGGGGATCCACAAACTCATTATGCTCTGCATACCTCAAATTTTATGTGCATCGAGGTCATAAATTTCAGATTGTGTAGGATCATTGGATGATATGTTGATTCTCATATCCAATTCTGAAACAATAGAATAGTCATCGAAAATAGGGTTATCAAGATCAAATTGTGATTCAGCATATTTTGGAAATGGAAAAGGAATTAAAACTTTGTGCATCTTGGATGGACTGTCATGAAGAATGATTCTTTGATCGATCAAATCTTGGAAAAATTGTAGTTATGATTTATCATTCAGTCTTCCATTGTAAAAAAATCATACGAATTGTACTGCATGATAAACAGGTGGGTGCTCATGCAAGTGACTATGGTCAAACAAAGTTGTATGAAGAGAATTAAGGTCTTCAGATTCTGAAAATGATGGGATTTATTCAATAGGAGACTCATCACAGACCAAAGTATGTTCATGACTTTCTAAAGGGGAGACAGTAGATGGTTCACACTAAAGGGCTAAGGGGTTTAATATTTCTGATAAGGATTCCCCCATAGATGTGATGAAGTGTTGGTTAGAGACCATATACCCCGTATCCCTTGTGGTCATATATAAATCTTGTAAATGAAAGATGATTTGATTATCTATATCGTACCCTTCAGGAGCAGAGACGAGATATGAAAACCAATCCAATATTTCTTGGTCTGCAGGTTTTTCACTTTCAGGAAATCTACAAAAATCAGCATGACTCTTATAAAGAAATCATCCATAGATTTGTTTCCTAGCCTACATACTTTTGTGATTTCATTAAAGAGTTTGTGATAAACATAATCTTCATGAGTAGCAATAAATATTTCCATGATTTTTTTTCCAACTATGAATCGATTTCCCTAGCAATATATTAATCTAGGCTTTAACTCTCTCTTCAAATGTGAGGATGAACAGTCGACATGTTTCATTGTCCCACACAATATTAATATTTTTTCCATTTATGTTAAATTGATTAAGATGTGTGAATGCAGAGACATTCCCTTTGCCATCGAACTTTAAGTTTGACAAGAGATTAAATGTCTCGACTAGGATGCCCCCAATGGGTATCAAAACATTTAAAGGGTCATCCAATACAAATATACAGAGAGGAGCCATGGGCTAGTTAAAATTTAATGAAATGAATCTGTTAGCCCTAGGAGTCACCTTCTGATTGCAAGGAAGGTAAGCCTAGTACCCATCAGATTATATGTGAAAGTATGAGTGTTTTTTGAAAGTTCGAATGGAAAAAATCGAAATGATAATATCCTAACTCAGAAACAGGGTTAACATGTACCATCAAATAAGGCCTTGACTAAATTCAACCAATAGTTTGGGAGTAAATGTGGATAGAAAGAAGACTTGAATGAGAGGAATGTAAGGGATACTGCAAACATCAGGTCCACAAGAGCCTAAGGAAGAAAGTTTCTTAAAACAAGATCTTCTTGAAATCAGAAACTAAGGAGATAAATAAACACTATGACAATAAAATGATCAAACATCCATCATATCATTACCACAGTTATCCATATGAAGCATTCAAATATGAACATTTAGCATTAGAAGTAGATAGTCTGAAATAGAAGTCGATTTCTATTAGTCAAAAAGTCTTAAGTCTAGTACACACTAGATCACAATCACTTTATCCAAAATATTACAGTTTAGGGAGCCTTTCTCAACCATCCAGACTTGCTAAAGAAATTGATCTATATATTTATAACAAGAAAGGGAGGCAACAGCTAGAGGTACGAGCTGGCCTCTTTTCCTTAAAAATCTCTAAAAAATTATTTATTCTAACAACTAAGATAACAACCTATGTTATAAAACAAGGAAGTGTTGGTGACTAATCCAATCATGCTTCTAACTGCTTTGATCGTCTTTTGTTGCTCAGCTCCTATTTTTCCATGTGTCCCTTTGGAGCCTATAGTTGTCCTCTGAATGCCAACTGCTACTTCTGTCATTTACTCCATCGTTAACTTATCCAAAACTGTTGGCTTAGTCTTCCTAGATCCCTATTGTTTGCTGGCAACTCCCTTGGGTAGCAACTATGTGTAGCACCCCCTAAAATGGAACAAGGAGAGAAGGTAGCGCCTGTAGGTAGTGCCCCTATGTTGCGCCTATGTGTATACATACTCCCTACTAAATATTACGTAGAGCCTGTGGGTAGCACCTGTATGCCAATTCTGTGCTCTGTGAAATATTATGCAATGCCTTTACGCAGCACCACTTACGTTGTGTCTGCATACGGGTTTGGGTAGCTATGCAAAAACGCAACGCCTTTGACTCTTGAATGTGTGCATATCAATTTGTGTCCTTCCATGATGAAAAAATCATTTTACTTAGGTGCCTTTACCACTGAGTGAATCTAGCACTTAGCAAAAGTTCAAAATTCATATAGCTAAATGCCTAGAAGCCTGTATAGGTGGAAAAACTAGTATGTGCATATCAGTTAACCTTCCCAAAAAGGAATAATTCTCAAAAATGGGGTTTACCAATACCATCTACTTTGTCATTTTAACACTTATCCTCACACTCTTTCTGGTGGAAAGAGTATCTTCAATTGACTCAGTAGACTTCTTCTTCTTCTTAGCACTAGTAGGCTTTTTTAGTGTAGTTGTGCTCTCCTTGGCTGCTAGTTTGTCATCTTCAATGGCAGCCTCAACCAACACCTATAAATTCCTTTGGGTTACCTCATCTTGGAAATACTTCAATTCTGCCTTTAGCTTCCTATTCTGAGCCTGGAAGCCTCTGTTCTGACTGTAGAGGTTCTGGAGCTGACTATGAAGGGGTTGAACCCTTCTTGCTACAAATTTTGCTAATTCAAGGGTATCATTGTAGCCCTCCATAAGCTCTTTCATCTTGGCTCTCTCAGATATGGCTTCCCTTTTCAATTGAGACACTTATTTTCTTGATTCCTTAAGTTGTCTGATAAGTCTCCTAAAGGTCTGACCGTCAAGGGGGTTGGGGACATGTGTAGTCTCAGCAGGCTTCTTCTTGTCCTTCTCTTCCATCTGTACAGGAGTTTCCTTTCTTGTTTCATCAGCCTTCTCAAAACCTTTTCCTTTATGCTTCTTCTCTTGTGCAACAGCCTCTTCTTTATTCTTCATAGGTTTTTCACATTCTTTCACAGGGATTTCATCTTTCCTCTCCAAGGGTCTTTTGGTACCTTTACCCTTGATTTTTTGTAAAGGGGTTTCTTGTTTTTCTTCTACAGATTTTTCAATGCCTTTCCCTTTCTTCTTATGCATAGGGGTTTATGGTAAAGACTTCTCTTTGAAAACCCCCTTAGGAATTGATGACCTAGTGAAAGGTCTTTTACCCTTGATTTCAACTACTGGAGGAGGAGAGGGAAAGAGAAGCTTCTTCCCTTTTTAATATGTCACCTTGGTATAAGAAGGAACTTCTTCTAACCCTGGTGGAGATGGTGGTGAGAAATCTCTATGTGGAGAAGGATAGACTTCCTCCTCATCTTCCCTTACATGCTTGTTGATCTTTGAAACAGGGGCTCTACCCTTTCTCTTCTTATTGATCCCTACCTTAGTACTAGTAGGTGATGAAGGATCTGTGATCTTTGATTGGGGAGTAGTTGTTGGGTCCATCTTGAAGTGAGAAGTAACCAAAAAATGCTCCCAGGAAATCTCTTTCTTTCCCAACTCTTCAGAGACAAGCATCCTGATAAGTCCAGAGTGGAAAAGACTAGAATCCGCATCCTTAGATTTTTCTTGCACCCTATATGGAATTTTACCTATAATTATCAGCAGGTAATAAGGAACATTCATCTGAACCTTACCAGTAAAATGTAACAACAACCTTATGTGGTAATGATACAAGGTGTTAAATCTCCCTTCAGAACTAAAATATCTCTGTATGATTTTCAACATTTTGTCAAACTGGTCAATCAACTGATTCCTTGGCATACTCTTAGATAACTTGTTGGCTCGATATTCAAGCCTGAAGAGATATTTAATGAAGGGTGAACTCAATACCATGGCCTTGAACCAATTTTCACCTGAAATGGGGATCCTTGTTGCAGCTGAGATGGAGGCTTCAGTTACCTCAAATTCCAAATCTCCAACTCTGGTTTTCTTGCCATCAAAATTTAATGCAAATTGTTTTGCTACTTCTGGGTGGCCTCTCTGCATGTTCTAGTAGAAAGAGAGGCATCCTTCTCTTCGAAACATCTCCATTGCCATGGGTTATGTGTCAAAAAGGTGCATGTACACAGGTTGAGTTTGAACTATCTTGCCACCTGTGTGTGCTTTCTTCGACTAAGGGGTCTCCATGACTCAAAATTAGGGTTCTTAAGAGGATTAAGGGATGTTATTGACCAGAAAGATTCAATTCAGGTTTCAAATGCACAAAGATGGCCCTCTGAATTAACAGTTCTTAGAAAACGAGCTTGACTATGAGAAATGGACCTTCAAACTTATACAAGCTTTCAAAGTGTAGACTGTGAAGAGGTAATCCCAAAATGACTCTTTGTACAGGATGAAAGGAAGCAAAGAATAATCAGAGAAGGTTTGAGCAGCACCTCTGCGTAGTGCAACGCATACACAGAGGATAGGATATTGTCGGCTTGCGACTTTCAAAGGCTATAACAAACAATAGTAATCATACCATGGACATGAGTGAGGATGTTTACAGGAATGCAAATATGGCTCCCTTACTGCCCTGCAAGCTTAACAAACCGAAACCCAAGCAAAAATCTCCTGTGAAAATTAATATGCAAAGGAGGTTGCACAGGATACCTGTGAATTCAACATCTGTTGAGATCCTCAGTGCGATCTTAGAATGATATTGAGGAAACTTCGGCCCTGAAATATCTCACAGCATCGGATTTAGTTGACATGAAGTCGCCTGATCGGAACTGGAAGACTTACGTAGTGTAGCACTGCTGAACTTTTCAAATTTAGAAACTTTTACCAAGGATCATAAATGCAAGATATTTTGAAAGAACTTCAATATACTTATGGCACTAAAACCAATGGACATGGCATCATTCGTGGCAATCATCTCTTGGAGTGGATGAATGATAAATGTGACAGGTGCTACGGAACTACCTGTTGAGTGGGAAGCAATTCCAAATCAAAAAATGATTGGACAAGTAAGTGGGGATGATGAGGCATGCATGTGAGGTCATGAGTGAGGAGAGAGGTGTGTCACATCAGCTTGATCATGGGAGGTATCAACCTAGGGATGAATCATGAGAGGGGACATAAAGAATAGACCATGAGCTAAAAAGGGTTTAAGGATCAAAAATCGAATTGAGGATCAGCACATGAGCTATAACTCAAAGGTTTAGTCATCCAAAGGGGTCCTATCAAACATAATATTAAATGGATGAGAAATTTATTTTAAAGAAAAAATACGAATCTAAGGCTTTTAAAAATGATAAAAACAAACTAAAAGACCCAAGGCGATTTAGTGTGATAACAGAATCCACATGGGAAGGATTTTCATCCAACCCTCCTTCTAGCGCCAATTATGTTGATGTGGGAAAAATCGCCCTTTGTCAACAACAGGGGTTACCCTCGATAAGAATTCCCAATTAGACCTCTCATCATTTGGAATAGGGAACCCATCTGAATTCTGGCCCAGCAGCCATTTTCAGTTTTGGTTTTACCAGTTGTGGCCCAATCCACTGATTAAGGTTTCCTAAGCTAAATAATGAAATGCAACTAATATAATATGCACGCACTTAGAAAAAAAAACAAGGTAACCAAAAAGTGCCATGCTCTTTCCAAGGGCATAGGAAATAGTTCACATAGATCAAAGACAAGAACATGAATAAACAACTATAAACACATAGTATTCTAGAAATCAAACAATCATTTACAGTTCTATGCCCATGAATTTAGACAAACATTCTTCGAAGAACAGAAAAAAGATTAGTCTATAGTATGAGGTACATCCTTATAGCACCTGAGTGTTGAGAAAAATGCAAAGGAATAATCCACATTACATCCAACATGAGAATCAAGGTTCCTCAGAAAATATCTTGGCCAAACCGGCTTATCCTCATTAAAATTTTATGTACATGAAAGATCCAAGGAAGGCTTCTCAAGTTTAGTTAACATTAAATTCCCAAAATAGTTCAGAAGAATGTACAATGCTTGAAGAGACAAAAGCCCCTTATTTGGATATAATTCTAGTATTTATTGAGTTCAACATGACTCTTAGCCTTCCGCCTTCCCCCCGTGACATTTCATTTACCAACATTTTTCCCTATCTTATTTGTAATGATGAGAGAAAAAATACAGTAGTTACATTTTGAATTTGTTTTTTAGCAATGGGGGGCCATCATATATTTCGGGTATAATGCACCTCTCCCATGGTAATTATTGTCTTGGACATTGGGAGAATTGATCATCATAGGGTTCGGACTCCCTCTTTAGTCATTTGAGTTTGATTTACTTTGTTTCTCATGCTGCTATGATAATAGTTGTTTTTGGTGTTCCTATATTGTCCCTAGATGTAGATCGCATTGCAAGGATGTTGAGTATGAAATCCCTTAGGAGTTAGTACCTGGCACCATTTAACATAAAACATACAAGTGGCCTCAAATTAACCTCAAATAAAATATTAAAACCAATCATTTGAACCCATAGAACTTAATTATTAATTAACTGAAATTTTGTATGAGCTTCCTCGAATTTGATTCCCGGTTCCTCTACTCGTGGTTGAGGTGTTGTGTTCCCACAGTTTTTTGACAAGGTGTCAAATATTAATATTGAAAAATGTATATATTTGGTCAGTAATTTCTCAAAAAATATAATTGTGAAGTTGTATATCTTTCCAATGGTATAAAGAGCGCATGAAAAAGGCATCTAAGTGAAAATTTATGGTCAAAATACGAAAGGCAATATAGTAGGTTCATATCCCTGTTCTGGAGAAGTTTGTCGGAACTCCTCTGGTCTGAACCAGAGATCATCAAAGGAACTCTTATGATGTGAACTAGAGAAGAAGGCATGAACTACTCCAGTTGAGTCAAGTAAGATCAAGCGATCAACTCTGATGCCATCAAGTTGATGGTTGAGGAAAGTCTTAGAATGTCAGAGGAGCCCTAGTTGAGTCTCGTTATAAGAAATTATGAATGATCATCATAGTTTTAAGCCCTAATACTGGATCATTAAACCTTAATTTGGGCATATTAGATTAGTAATGTTATTTTATTTATGTCGGCTTTAGGCCATTAGTTGTAATTATACCTCCTAGTCTCCTATATATACCAAGGAGAGATTTTCATTTTGAATCATCTTGTACTTGAACATTTAAGTGGGGTAAAA
>ML777683.1:2042181-2062560 GCA_009831015.1 Picea engelmannii | reverse complement strand
TCCAAACACTGCGGCAACACAAGTTGTGTGCCAATTTGGAGAAATTCACTTTTGGCATGACCCAGGTTCAGTATCTGGGATACATTATTGATGAGCGGGGGGTACATGTGGATCCAGCAAAGATCCAAGTCATTCGGGATTGGTCAGCCCCAACCACCCTAACAGAGCTCCACAGCTTTTTAGGTCTTGCCAATTTCTACCGTAGGTTTGTGTTGGGATTCTCTCATATCACTTGGCCCTTGAGTCAAGTCACCAAGGGAGGAGCTAAAGAAAAATTCTTTTTGTATGAATCTCAACAGAAGGCATTCAGGGAGTTGAAGCATCGCCTCTACTCTGCACCAGTGCTCACATTACCAGACTTGCAACAACCATTTGAGATCGAGACAGATGCCTCTGACTATGCTATTGGGGCAGTCCTTACTCAACATGGGCATCCAGTGGCATATCACAGTGAGACACTTTCTGACACAATCCGGAAGTATCCCACTTATGACAAAGAAATGTATTCCATTGTGAAAGCTTGTCGGCAATGGAAGCATTACATTTTGGGAAAGGAAACAGTCGTCCACACAACCCACCAACCCCTGCAATTCATACAAAGACAAGGGAAGTTACAGAACGGTCGCCATTAGAAGTGGTCCACATACCTGCAACAGTTTCATTTGAACATTAAGTACAAAAAAGGCAGCACCAATAATGTTGCAAACTACCTCAGTCGACCACCCATCGTGGCGCTAACCACTGTGCTCAACTCTTGTGGGAACGAGACTTCCGATTGGCCGCTTCTCTACACAAGTGATCTAGAATTCGGCAACACATACAATACACTCTTGGAGGGTAAGCAAGTTCCCAATTTTCACCTCCAGGATGCCTTGCTTTTTCAACTGGGACACCTTTGTGTTCCTTCAAGTGAGCGTGCCAAGATGATTTGGGAGGCTCACTATAGTTGGGTCACTGGGCATTTCGGGGTCGAGAAAATCGTGGCAGTACTGCAAAAGTATTTCTATTGGTCGAACCTTCGACAAGATGTCAGGAAGTACATCAAGTCCTGCAATGCTTGCGCCATTGCCAAACTGACCATCAAGAAGCAAGGCCTCTATACTCCGCTTCCTACCCCCAGTCAACCTTGGGAATCCATATCTATGGATTACATGTCGGGCCTTCCTTCTACTAAGCATGGAAATGACTGTGTTTTTGTGGTTGTCGATCGATTCTCGAAGATGTCCATTATGATGGCCTGCAAGAAGAATATCACAGCAGCAGCCACTGCTAAACTCTTCTTTGAAAGAGTGTGGGTACACTTTGGGATCCCATAGTCTATCATCTCAGATCGGGACAGTAGGTTCCTCAGTACATTTTGGTCCAGCCTCTAGTCGATGCTGGACACCAAGCTCACCAAGTCCACAGCTTTCCATCCACAAACTGATGGCCAGACAGAGGTCGTCAACCGGATGATCGTACACATTATGCGCATGTACAATTCAAAGAGTCCATGCACATAGGATGAGAGCCACCCCTATGTACAACACAACTACAACCGAGCTCTCCATAGTTCAACCAACCACAACCCCTTTCAAGTGGTCTTGGGATTCCAGCCACTATGTCCCATTGACATAGCCATGCCATTTGTGGCTACTCAGGAAGATTCAACTCATGTCCAGTCTGAGGCTGACAAGGCAAACAACTTCATTGAGCACATTCAACACATCTTCCAACAGGTTCATGACATCTTAAACAGAGGAAATGCTAAGTACAAGCAGCGACATGATCAACATCGGGTGCCACACAACTTCCAGGTGGGCGACAAAGTGTGGTTACATTTTCAAAAGGAGCACCTCATTGGACCCCACCGCAATCTTTGTCCACTCTTATATGGGTCATACACCCTCACCAAGGCTATAGGGGAAAATTCCTTTGAGCTCATCATTCCACCATTCCTTGGTCTGCACCCAGTGTTCAATGTGGACCGCCTTCAGCCCTACTTTCCACCTCTACTAGACACATCCGACATGGAAAAACAACTCACACCAACAGAGTTAAATCTAGACTACATGGAACAAGACAGAACTGATCAAATCATGGATACATAGATCAATCACACCTGAAAACAAAGGATATTTCTATATCGAGTTGTCAAAGCAAGCCAACTCCTTCACCAAGGCAAGTGGCTCACCAGGGACCAAGTTCAGCAGAAGTTTCCTCATCTCATGGAGGAACTCAACGCAATGGGGACCATTGCTTCCTAAGGGGGGAGGAATGATCNAGGTGGATATTGGTGGCCATCCACCTATTCCACTTGGACCCCCACCATTGCTTCTTTTATTTTTTCAGTTTCTGCACAGTTTACTATTTTTAGCAATTTTTCAGGTCCTGAACTTTCGGAGCCGTTTTGAGGCCTTAAACAACGATTTTTGGGAAAATTTGGAGCAACATGGATCATAGATCATGTTTCTCACCCAAAAGTTGTAGTACTCGGATAGATCTTTCTAACGAGGTATGGAACGCGTCAAACGGAGATCGTATGCCAAAGTTATGTCCCCGGGTAGTTGATGTACCAACTTACCCAAACGGGGCCCATAGTCTTGGTGTTTCATCTCCTAGGGTTAGGTATTTGGATGTTTAGGGTTTTCCATTGTTTCTCAATAATAATAGGCCTTCGAGCCTCATTGTAACACAGTTCATAGGCCAGTAGCCACCACATCTCTTCTCAGAGATAAGCTATCAACACCCTAGCTAGTTTATTTCCATTCTGTCTGTAAGCATATTTCAGTCATTTGTTATTAATGAAATGAAGTCTTATTTCCGCTGCATCTCTGCGTTTATGTTTATTTCTGTATTTCATTGTGTTCCTACATAAATCTGAATCAAATTCATGGGAATTTGGTACATAAATTTTTCCCCTGTACATGAGAATTTCATCATTATCTAGCTTGTATTCTTCAATTTTCTGCTGCAAATTACCTTGTTGTAATTTTGCCACTAACTCCTTGTATTGCAAATCTAATTTTGGAGCCTCCAAAATGTTGTCTTTCAAATCTGATTGGTACATGCTAATGGTTGTAGCATGCAATTTAAGAACTCTTCTATTGAGTGCTTCAGCCACTTTTTTCCCTTTCCCCTTGATATTCTTTATATCAAAGTCATATTCACTTAGAAATTATAACCATCTGATTTGCCTAGCATTTAGAGTTGGTTGATCAAATAAATATTTCATACCATTATGGTCTATCCTCGGCTGAAACCTTTTCCCCATGAGGTAGTGTCTCCATTTCCTCAAGGCATGCACTATGGCTTCCAACTCCAAATCATGAGTGGCATAGTGTATTTCATGCTCCTTCAACTTTCTTGATTCATAACATATAACAAACCCATTTTGACTGAGGACTCCACCAAGTCCTTCTTTACATGAATCTATGCATACAATGAAGTCTTCATTTAGGTCTACAATCCTTAGTATTGGAGAACTTGTTAATAATTGTTTCAAGTGTTGGAAACTATTTTCACAATCCAATGTCCACTGAAACTTCACACCCTTCTTTTGTAAGGAAGTGATTGGGTGTGAAATCTTTGAGAATCCTTCAATAAATCTCCTATAGTATCCTGCAAAGCCCATGAATGATCTGACCTTTGTCACATTCTTTGGCGTTAACCATTCTCTAATGGATTCTATCTTCTCAGGATCCACTGCTATCCCATCCTCTGAAATGATATGTCCTAAATAATGAATTTGCTTCTGATAAAATGAGCACTTCCTCAATTTGGCATACAACTAATTCTCCCTTAACACTTGCAACACCATCCTCAAATGATTCTCATGCTCTTCTTCTGACTTGGAATATACAAGGATGTCATCCAAAAGTACAATGACATACTTTTGTAAATGTTCTCGGAAAACACCATTCATTAAGAACATGAAAACAGCTGGTGCATTTGACAAGCCAAATGGCACCACTGTGAACTCATAATGACCATACATTGTCCCGAAGGTAGTCTTTCCGATATCTTCCTCTTTAATCCTTACCTGATGGTATCCTGACTTGAGGTCAATCTTTGAAAATATCTTTGCATCCTTCAATTGATCAAAGAGATCATCAATCATTGGTAGAAGATACTCGTTCTTTACAATCACTTTATTCAATTGTCTAAAATCAATGAACAATCTTAATGTCCCATGTTTCTTGTTGGCCCTTGACCAATTTTTGAGGGATTTGGTCAAGTTTGACCTATTTTCAGACTTCGAAAACCTGTCGAAGGAGGAGCACAAGACGAAGCGGAGATCACGGATCTCAACCCCTTTTTTGGGCCCTTTTTGGGTTTTTGGGATTATGTAATGGGCATGGGATGTTAACCCATGGTTTTACCCATGTTTAGGCCTATTTTGTAATGTATATATAGATGTCTAGGCAATATAGATAAGAGAGAGACGATCTATGTGATGTAAGGCTGATAAGCTAAGTGCTAGGTGCAAGTATGGTTTGTAGATGCTCTGTGCTTACTGGGAAAGACTTGCAGAGCTAGGTGAAAGGTATTGTAATAGGTTGTGAAGTTCTTTGTGTTGTAACACAAGGAAGGAGGATCTAGTGAGGTGCGCAGATCTCTGGTCCTAGGAGAAGTAGGGTTTTGAGGCTTTGTGCTTATAACCAATTGACTGAAGACAATAAAGAAGAAGAGTTGGTGTACGTAGCCTCAGGGTTGGGGTGAACCACGTAAAAACTATGTTGTTCCACTCTGTGCTTGTCTCTATGTGTTTATAACTTCTCTTGCTAAGTGCTTTGTAGAGATAGATAAATCTATTGATGCTTTGTGATAATGATGTGTAAGAATGTTAGATCTGACCTATATGAAGGTGATTAGTGCTTGATCTGCTAGATATAACCTATCTTTTTATAATAAAGTTCTTAAATACATCAGATCTAAGTGAATGATGTGATGCTCTGTTATATCTGCGCAATAGTTATTGGTTGAATATTGATGAACTGTTGATGTTAAGTGCTATGTTAAGTATTATAATCACAAATATGTGTCCCAGCTAAGGTTGCAAACACTTAAGTCCTGCAACCACCCATGCTTCTACCTCGGGTGAGACTTCATCTCCTTCACAAGTGTTGCCGAAAGGGCCAGTAGTTAGGGTTTTGTTGGTGCATTGTTGTAGCGTTGAACCCTAAGTCTGCCCCTGTGCCAACAAATGGTTCTGTTGTCTGGACCCAAAACTGTGATTGTTGGGAACTGAAGTAAAGAAAAGAGAAGTTATGTGCGTAGATCTACTGTTGAAGTGCACAGTATCGAACCTGAAACTGTGATTGTTGGCAACTGAGAAAGAAGAAGCTTTGTGCAAAGATCCGACATAAAATTGTGAAAGCTCTATGTGTAGATCTATTTCTCTGGTGCACAGTACTCTACTTAGTTTGACAATATCTATGCTAACGAAATGAATTCTGATCTGAAGAAAAGAGGTAAGATATGTAAGCTTTGTGCTATGATAAAGGTAAGAATAGGTGAAAAGTTATAGAACTGAAGGATTTGTGCTTTGTAGAAGTAACATTAGTGGAAATTTTTGTTTCAAAAGTATGAATCTAAGTATGTTTGATAGATTCTATCCTAGCTTCAAAACTAGGGTATTAATAGATGAAATAAGATTTGATATGAATAGATCTTATATGAATAGTGAAAAATATGTTATACCTATGTATAGAAAGAATTTTTGGACTAACAAATGGATGAAGGATCCTAGAAATATTTTTTTCCAGATTAGCTCCTATGAGCCTAGCGCGTAGTACAGAAAGGGTTGGGGATCACTTAAAAGAAAGAGAGAATTAACCCTTTGTTATAGTTGCATAAAACCCGAACATCTTGCTAAGGAATTGTAAGTTTTAAACCTACGAAGTAAAGCAATGCATATAGATTCTTAAGCAAGACAGAAATTAATCAATGGCTCATACACAGAATACATAGAGATTTTATACCGGAAACCCTCAACCGGGAAAACCTTTCTTATATTCATTATATCAAATTTCACCATTCACCATACAATATATACAATGTTTTTAGGTATTTCGTAGATACCAAAACCCTAATCCCTTAATCTGGGATTAATTTAAAAAAACGCTAAAAATAGAAAAAAACACCCAAAAAAATAGTACAAAATCTGCTAAAAACTAGTGCGAGGGATCGTCAGACGCAGTTGTCATATATGATGCACCCACACACACACATGCAAAGAATATAACACATACCCAACAAGAATGCCCTAGGAAAAGACCTAGTTGTCTTTGTTGTAAATCTATGGACCGTGACGTGTTGAATTGCCCTAGAATGATTCCTAAGCTGGAAGGAATGAATCTGAATAAAGAAAACCCTAAGGTAGATCCAGAAATATCAGTGCCCCAGAAAAGATCAAAGAAAGTATTTCTACAAATAAATGAAACCCTGAATGACCACCAACATGTCAGATTATCAGAGATCTTCAAAGAAAAAGAATGCCTTGAAGCAAGAATAGGAGACTTCGACATTGACTGTGTTCTAGATAAGGAAACACAAGTGAATATCATGACAAAGAGAACTTGGGAAGATATAGGAAAGCCTGCTATGATCCCTTCATTAGGAGGAATAAGGTTATTCATAGGAAAGATGATAAACCTATGTGGAAGGCTCGCTCAGATACCTATGACTACCAATGGAACTTCGACAGAAGAAGATTTTGATATTATTAAATTTATCGAGGACAGTTCCCCATTTACCATGTTATTAGGAAAACCTTGGATTGACATAGATCAAGCCATATGAAAGGAAGAAGAAGAAGTTTTGGAGCACAAAAAGAAAGAATTAAAATATTTCATAACTAGAAGGATCGCACACTTGATCGAAGAACAATAGAACAGATCGAAGCTATTTAACACTAGAGACCCGGATGTTGAAGTTGCAAGAACACTAGAGGACCCACAGAAGATTGAAGTACCTATCCCAGACAAAGAAGAAGTATTATCTCAGAACCCTAGGGAATAATCTCAACAGCGCGAAGTAACTAGGTCAAAAGAAGACAAAAATCAGAATGGAAAAAGGAATACTGAGACGAAGCTCACTGGAAAGAAGGCTAGAAAGTTAAGTAAGAAGAGAGCCAAGATTGAAAATTTGCAGAAGGCTCTAGAGGGAACCTCACAGAAGGAAAAATTGAAAAATTGGAGCTTCGCCAGGATATCAAAACAGCAACACATGGCACTTCGCCATGACGAAGCAATATAGTCATTGGGGAAATTACAATCGTTAGATCAATGCTATGAATGGATATAAAGCCATTTATGGCCAGCCAACTTGCTATCCGACCATTGGGACCATGCCATAATGGACAAAACTGATTTAATGAAGGCCTCATACCCATTGCAAGCGACCCATTTTCGAGTTACCTATTTATCCCACTGCGCCACGCATCGAGAACACTTTTTCCAATTGAGAATTTGAGCCTGAAAACTAAGTTGAGTTTATACAATGATCATCATGCTTCTTCTCTCTATCTCGTTATTGTGTCTAAGCTACCCCCCTGAACCCGAGATTGTTAACCCCAAGCATGTATGTCAGACGAGTTGAGCACTGCATAAAAAAAAATTGAGCATTTTTTTATCGACCTCATGACTAAAAGAGTCATGTCGATGTCTATAGGTATGCAAGCATCATCCACGAGAGGACTTCCAGCCTCTCCATCCACTGCTTGCAGAGCAGGACCATCTCAATCGTCTGATGAGAAGCGAACTAAGCACAGGGATGACTTAGTGAATGTTAAATTGATCCTAACTATCTTACCCACCTATATACCACCTTTAAGAGGTGATGTAAACCACGACAGCGTACCTAGAGATTTCAAGTATTCCTTGGTCACAATGTACCTCCCAAAAGAGATACGTGTAGTGTGAGCAGACCAAGATAAGATCCCAGCGTTGAAGTTTAGCGACTTCAACCTCGGAGATCACAAATTCTACAACATTTTAGCCCCACATAAGTATCTGACTAGAACAAAAGGGAAAAACTCAAAGGTAATCCCCAAAGCATGGACCCATAACCTCACACAATCCACCCTACTCAACGTCATGAAAATTCCCCACTTCAGAAGACACCAAGAGATGAATGCATGTGTCAAGTTGTTTCTGTCTTGTTACCATGGGGGATATTTGTGTCTAAATTGTCATATCACAATTGATCCGACATTGATCAATCAGATCATGGGTTTGAGTATGCAAGGACCCGACCCATAGGACTTTTATCCTGGAAAATCCATGGACCACGCTCTCACACAAAGGATCAAGGACACCTACGGTGATGTCGATAAGGACACGTGAGGCTACAAGGTAGCCTCTATTCAGAATGGTGCAGTGTTCCTCGCTTTTCAGATGATTGCAGGGAAGTTAGTATGCAAGAACCGACCCACCCAAGTGGTTGGTTTTGTAGTTGACCTCACAGGGAAGTGCATGGAGGGCCTACAAATGAATTGGGTGAAGTACCTGGTGAACTAGTTGGAACTTGACTGCAAAGAAGCATGAGATCAAGGATATGAATTCCATTTCAGTTGGCTCTTGATTCTGATCACTTTCATCGCCTGGGAGATGCTGGAAGGTGCGACCTTCCTGGACATCGAGCCTTTTGAACCATTGGCCGCAAAGTTCAGTACATTGTGGTACTCAAGTGAAATTAATAAGAAATGGCAGTCAAATGTCATGTTCCATACATACTACAATCAGTTGAAGATAACAATACAGTCTGAGCCTTGCATGACGTCGAACACTATACATCGATTTAGGCCTTTAATGAAGTTCAACACTGATCGACATTTCATTTATATCACAGGGAAAGTCGATGAGCACAAGCAACAAATTCAATCCTACTATAAGTTGACAGAGGAGTACTTAGAGGAGATTACTAAGGAATGGCCCGCTGACCTCCTTATTCCAGCCAACCCTATGGAGATATTTGACATCAACAACCCAGATGTTGTGCAGGATACACATGGACCTAGCAAAACAAAGAAGACTGACAAAGTACAAGATTTAAGCAGTGCCTCGATGAAGACTGCTTCCATGTCACAAGAGAAAGGAGGTGATGGCGAAGAGATAGATGGCACGGAATCTAAACAATGGAAAGGAAAAGTAACACCGCCCAGAGACGAGGAGGACCCCTCGAAGAAAAGGAAGGTTTCCCGCCTGAAACCTTCCTCCCGGAAGAGATCAAAATCCCCTATAACTAAGTTGCAAACCATCCTCACCTCTGATGATTTCAATTTCATCATAGCATCCCTAAACAATTCTTCATTGGAGATATCATAGAAGCAAGAATCTAAGCAGGAGGATATGTACAATAGAATTGAGGTCAAACTCCAAGGGGTGCAGCAGGCACTACAGTCCAGCCGTGCAGTCTCCACTATGCCTTTTCCACTAGGAACACTAGAACCAGGAGATGATCCAGCCCAACTCCACCGGCTCATTGATACAGTCGAAGCTCGCCTTCAAAGAGAACAAGAGGAAATAGTGCAAGCCACCCAGGCTTTGGTACAAGTAAAGGGAGTACTTGTAGAACAGTGTCGAGTTGTCGAATAGGAAAAGAGTGCTCTCCAAGAAAAGTTCAATGAAGAAAAGGCATTGAAGCAACAAGGCAAGGAATAATTTCTCATCGAGCAACTTGAAGTGATGGAAGTGTTCAATAGAGAATTGCACTCTGTGACTGTCATAGAATTAAAGGTAGAGGATCAAGTCACGAATCAAGTAGCACAACCTGAAGAAGTGAACCAACAGCTTTAGCAATGCATCGCAGACCTAGAACTACGCACTATGCCCGAGACCCCACAGGAGGTAAAGGACCAAAGAGAAGCAATTGTCAGGAGTACAGTTGAAAGGTTAAATGCCCTTACCTTAGAATGCAATAAATTCATTGATCAAAGTGCCCAGACATATGAGAAACTTACCAAGAACCCAGAATTGCAGGCACTGGAGTCGTAGCTCTAGGAAGCGAAGCAGCACATAGAAACATTAACGGCACAGCTGGAATCCCTAACAGGTGTGGAGAGAATGAAGAGATATCAAGAGAAGTGAATCGCCCAACAGCAAATCCATATTGTCCAGAGCAAAGTTATGGAGATAACTCAGAAACTCCAACCTATGCAAGATAAGGCCTATCAATTGTTTACAGAGGTAGAAGGCCAAGGAGAAGAACTGGAGCAAGTTAGCACCATAGCAGAATAGTGCCTGGAAGGACCTGTGACTGATGTAGTCATTCAAGAGTTTGTTTAACAAGAGTTTGTAGCACAGTAGCAAGTCGAAGCAGTTCGAGCCAAGATCGAAGCGTTCGAAGCATAATTTCCTACATCAGAGTGACTCAAGATGGGTCACAGGTGAGTGTTGGGGGCATGTTGGCCCTTGACCAAGTTTTGAGGGATCTAGTCAAGTTTGACCTATTTTTGGACTTTGACATCCTGTCGAAGGAGGAGCACAAGACAAAGCATAGATCACAGATCGCGACCCCTTTTTTGGGCCCTTTTTGGGTTTTTGGGATTATGTAACGGGCATGGGATGTCAGCCCATGTGTTTACCCATGTTTAGGCCTATTTTGTAATGTATATATAGATGTCTAGGCAATATAGAGAAGAGAGAGACGATCTATGTGATGTAAGGCTGATAAGCTAAGTTCTAGGTGCAAGTATGGTTTGTAGATGCTCTGTGCATATTTGGAAAGACTTGCAGAGCTAGGTGCAAGGTATTGTAACAGGCTGTGAACTGATTTGTGTTGTAACACAAGGAAGGAGGATCTAGTGAGGTGCACAGATCTCATTTCCTAGGCGAAGTAGGATTTTGGGGCTCTGTTCTTGTAAGAAATTGACTGAAGATAATAAAGAAGAAGAGTTGGTGGGCGTAGCCCCAGGGTGGGGGTGAACCACGTAAACACTGTGTTGTTTCGCTCTGTGCTTGTCTTGATGTGTGTATAACTTCTCTTGCTAAGTGCTTTGATAGAGATAGATAAATATTTTGATGCTTTATGCTAATGATGTGTAAGAATGTTAGATCTGACCTATATGAATATTCTTAGTGCTTGATCTGCTAGATATAATCTGCTTGTTTATGATAAAGTGATTAAATACATGAGATCTAAGTGAATGATGTGATGCTTTGTTCTATCTGCACAGTAGTTATTGGTTGAATATTGATGAACTATTGATGGTAAGTGCTCTTTTAAGTATTATAATCACAAATATGTGTCCCAGCTAAGGTTGCAGACACTTGAGTCCTATAACCACCCCTGCCTTTACCTCGGGTGAAACTTCATCTGCTTCGCAGGTGTTTCTAAAAGGGTCGGTAGTTAGGGTGTTTTTGGTGCATTGTTGTAGCGTTGAACCCTAGATCTGCCCCTGTGCCAACATTTCTTCTTCATGAACAATACTGTGGCACCCCAATGTGACACACTTGGGCATATATACCCCTTCTTCAGAATTTCTTCAAGATGCATTTGCAACTCCTTCAGCTATGGTGTAGTCATTATGTAAGGAGTCTATGACACTGGAGCTAATCCAGGCATTAAATTTATAGAGAAATCAATATCTCTCTTTGCGGGTAGTCTTGGTACCTCCTTGAACACATCTTCAAAATCTTCCAGAACTGCATGATCTTCCAAATTTGGCACCTTATATTTAGGTGTCTCTTCCATATGAGCTGCAAATATTTGGCACCCTTTTCTGTAACATTTCTTCAGCTGCAATGCTGAAATTTCTCCGATGGTTACTGCCCTGGGAATTCCCTGCACTTTCCTTAGGTTCCCTTCCTCATCCAAGCAAGTAAATGTTTTGTTATGATAGTCTAGGATGGAATGATGTTGTTCCAACCAATCCATCCCAATTAGACAGACATAGGAACCTAAAGGCAAGATGTTAAAATTTTATGTGGTGTTCAATCCATTCATGTCCATAAGACATGACTTAACCATATCATTAAATTTTCTTTTGTCTTTGGTAGCCAACTGCACTAACCAAGATTTTCCATGCTTGCTTCTTTGCAAATGCAAACTTCCCACCATCTTAGAATCTATATAACTATGACTATCTTTTGAATCAATTAAAATAGAAATGGTTTGGTTGTTGATCATACCTTCCACTTCAATCATATGTGACTAATACTCTGTTTGTTGTCCAGGAATGCATAGATCCTTGGTTCATTTATTCCCATGTCCTCCATTGTTTCAACTTGATGTACATTGTGAATAGTCCTCACTTTTTCACCTCTGTGAGGACTGTTGGCACAAGTTTGTTCAAACCATGTCCCTTCTCAGGTTACCAACAAAAGGCACCATGTAGTCTAGAGTGTTGGAATTTTCATCCCCTCCAAAGAGAAGAAGTCTCACCCAAAGTGCTGCTGAGACAGATATATAGGGAAGGGCAGGGAGAAGTCTACAGAATATCCATAGAGTACTTGGAACTCACTTCAGTTCTTGCGCAATCAACAATATCAAATCAGAAACATCTAAATGTAAGAACAAAACCAACTGGTATTGCAAGCACCAGTTAACCATAGGAGAAGCAATTATAACTCATAAGCTATATAGAAATACTGAAACGCATAAGCAACCATGTAAAGACACACTATATTTGAAAATTTAATTCTTCTTCATATCATCGTCAAAGATCTTTCTTACATTACAAACTCAGCATTACATAGAAAGTATGGTACAGACTCTTGGCTCCAGACCTCAGCCACAGAATCCTGATTTCCCAGCCAGTAGGTCACGTTCATTACAGACTCTACTCTTATTGATTTACAACAAAACCTCAGACAATTCCCATGGACTTGGCTCTGATTGACCCAACTCAACTTAACAACATCAGTTAATGACCAAAAATGAATGAGCAAACTAATCAACCCACCAAACAATCAACCCTTTTTCAATTATATTCTGTCATAGGTATAGTTGGGTTATATCTTCTTGTTCGGCTTGCACCTCTTCTTGTTTTGTTGCAACTGTTTGTTGTTTAGCTGGTGTTGAGTTGGCTTCCACAACTGTTTTTTGTTGTTCTTCCTTCCATCCTCTGATGGAGGTTGCGCAACCAACACTTACATAATTCTTTCTCAAAAACGAAGGGCCCAACAGGCTCCAACCACAATCCTTGAATCTTCCTCGAGTCAAGCACTTGGTTCCTTCACATTCTCTAGGAGAAACTGTTGCTTTCCCTGATCCATATTTTTCTCTTCTTTGAGATCTTTTATTTGTGTATTTTCTTCCTTCACTTCTTCAAATGAAGGGACCAATTCTGGAACAAGTTTTAATGCTTTGTAGTTTACTCCATGAAATCTTTCAACTTTGTTCTGCCATTTCCATGAAAGGAGAGATGCTTCGGCAAGGAACTGTTGGGTCATCTCTTTGTTGTGCTCCTTTGGCTTGGTTGCAACGAACGAGCTCCATTCGGAGTCAGCTATTGCGTCAACCTGGTGAATCTGCATATATGTGGATTGAATCACCAGTCAAAACTCACGCATCTCTTTCTTGGCTATTGATTATGCTTCATAGAGGGAATTTAGTTCGTTATCAGCCTACTGAATTTGGTTGAATTTTTGTTGTTGCTCCATGGGGTCCATTGTGACCGCAAATTCCTCATTGAGAACCTGGATCTTTGTGTGCACTTCCTCCAAGACTTGATTTCATTGAGTGATGATACCCATCCAATCGTTGACTTCCTTAAATATTCTGGCACAGTCCGCGATCTGTTTATGCAGTGTCGCTCAAGCATTGTTACCTTGCAGTATTATCTTCTACATTTATTCTTGTAGTTGTCGAGGCTATTGTTCTTCTTCTTGTTGGACTTGTTGTAACTTTAATTCTATCTGCTCTGTGCGTGTCATGAGCTCTATACATGCCACTTGTATTAGCTCGATCTGTTTCTCTGGTTATGTTATCTCGTTGGCTTCTGGTAAGTCGGGCACAACCTTCCAGATCTTGGGCCAGGCTTCTGCAAGTTTTTCCTGGACCTTTTCCAGTTTTCACTTGGCTAGGATTATGTCATGTTTTTCCACCATTCTACATGCTTGTTCAACTAACTGTTATTTTCTAGCGAGCTCGGCTGAGCTCTCAGCGTCCTGGATTCTTTTCTCTAGTCGATCTGTGGAGCCTCTAATTAGCCCAAATAATTTCGATGTTGGCCACTGTACCAGGTGTGTAGCTGAAGGAGTTGCATCAGTATGTGCTCTAATCTGTAGAGGGATTCCGCTGTCTATTGAGTGGTCTAAACAGGTTTCTACCTCCTCCTTTGTAGGTGGTGCTGGTGCAATCCTCAGTCTTAGATCTTTGGGTAGAAGCGTCAATACCTATGTTCTAGTGATGCAGAGAAGCATCAATTTTGCACATTGTTGGGGGTTCTGGAGGACTTGCTCCATTTGCGCTCGCGTGGTTGTCGTATCCTGTGCCATTGTTGAGTCTGGCTCATTGGGCGCATCTGGTATCTCTGTGTCCTCTAGTACTCCTGCATCCTGCATCATGGTTTCTTGGGCCTCCTCACCCTTAGGTGGTGAGGTGATTTGTTGGTCACGGTCAGCTTTTGACTCTTTTCTGCTTCTAGCAGCTTTGTCATGTGTTGATGAATCATGTTGTTGTCCCTGGGTGCTCAGGTTCGAAACATCTAGCATCGTACTTTGCTTCGGAGATTTGGGGTCAGGGTTGGGAATTTCTGAGTTGGGCTTGGGGACTTCGTTGATTGTCTATGGGGGTTGCCTCCCCTCTATGTCTGGGTGGTCGAACTGCATCATCTCTGAAGTTGTGGTCTGATGTGGGGTGGTGGTGAGGATATTTGGTAGTTGGAGTGGTGGTGGAGGCTTCTCAACGATGAATGTGGACGAAAATGTTACAGGCTCTTGGTCATCCTGGATATCAATGAAAGTGGTGATTTTGGTCATGGCATGGGTGCGGGGAGTGGCAGATGCAAGGGGTTGTGGATTTAGGGTTTTGATCGGGGAGATCCCAGTTCTCTGCTTATTCTGTAACAGTTCGGTTCCAAACACAGCACCCAAGATCTGGTTAACCTGTGCACCTGATAGTATGGCATTGTCTAGAATCTTACGGCGGGCCACTCTTTCCTTGCACATGAACTGTTGTGCCTCTTCCTCCTCCTCAAAGTCGGTCCATATCGACGCATCTAGCTTCTTCTGCTCAGGGCCTGAGCTCAGTCTCTCTCTTACTTCCTTGTCTTTCTTCTTGAGCAGCTTGGCTGGCAAAATATAATGCACGCCTATTTTTCATGGGCCGCATGTAACTCCTGGACATGGCATGACCTCCTTGTTGAAAGATTCTTCATCCAGATAAAATGGTAGCATCTGTGTGTGAAAACATTCCTAGCTAACATGCCTCGACCAGACAATTGTATTGTGCATGTTCATGCCAAATGCAATATTCCTCGTGTTATTATTGAGGATATCATGTAGGATGCATGGCCTCTGTGTTGCGTCGATCATAGCATTATACCATTTGGAAAATGATGCATTGTTGAGCGTTGTGTTTTCTATGTCTGGTTTGGCCTGCCATGGCTCAAACATCTTCGTCAGATGCCCTTTGTCTGGTATTACTGGTGCTCATCCCACCAGTGACTTCCACTTGAGCATTGTGAATTCCACAAGTAGGTATCCATAGGTAAAGGTGGCTCCTTTCTTCTATGCCTCGTTGCAAGCTACGAGTAATTCCTCCAGCAGGAAACTATACCAGTTGAATACTACTCCCTGATTGCAAAAGTCAGCAACAGATAGTGCATCCAGGGTGCATTCTCCCTTATAATAGGACCTCATAACCTTGTTGGTGATGACGTAGCAGCCAGTCCAGACTGGTTTGGGTAATATTGGCTCAATGATTGTTGTGCATCTGCCTCGCTTGGTGTTAAACCTCTCGTACAGACTGTGTTCGCATTTCTTCTTCCCATGCTTACCAGGTCCCTGAAATCCCTTTGACACATCCTCTCCTTCAGAGGATAGTCTAGTAAGATGTTGTATGTCATGTGCATGGATTGGATATCTCTTATCCAACCATAGGGTTATGTCGTGCACTCTGCTTATCAAAATTTTTGTACAGTTTGCCATGTCGCCTATGGTGTCGAAGACTGGTAAGTATCTGAGGTTCATGATGGTGGAGTTAAACAAATTAATGAACTCCTTTTTTGGTATAAAATGTGTATCTCCAGTTCCATCCAAAGCTAACTCCAAAAATACGTCTGGGTTCATCTGTGGGAACAAAGTTGAATCTGTGAGGTCAAGGTCGAGTAGCTTGACATGCTCTACCTTCCCTTTGAGGTCACCTATGATCTCAACCTGGGGGTCACAGATATCGTCTGGTAATGCTTCTTTCATCATGGTGCTTTGGCTTGCTATAGCTCTCGGCCTTCACACATCTATGGAAGATAAGAGTTGGGCTATGTGTTCAGCTTTTGCAAAGGTCTCTACTGGTTCACACTGTTGAGTGTGGAAATGGCCATGCTCATTTTGAGAAACAATAAATTCTCGGCTAAGTGATGAGAGTCTTTTGTCTAGCTTTAATGGATATGTTTTAACAATAATTGTTCCTCATGATGACTGTATGGATGCAACAAGGTGTGAGTTGTTCGATGGGACAGTTTGATCAAGGGAAATCCGATTGGGCGATGTGAGTATTTACTCATTTGAGTGGAATAGGGACGTGGTTGAATTGAGACCTTTCTACTTGACGGGTGGGTGTCCCAATGCGAAGGTCTATGGAATCTTGGCATAATGTGGCTTTATGGCTTAATGGGTGACAGTCGGGGTACCGGACTAGCAATAAAGGTTGTGACTAGACTGGGTGTGCGTGGCCTTTAACTCTTATTGGATTTGGATTCAGGGCTCCTCCGACCACAGGGGTTGTCCCTGTCATCCTTAATGACGGATATTACTGGACTTTCTCATACTTCAGATTCTATACTTCTTAGTCGTTAAGTATGTATCAACCAACACTTAAACAAAATAGATAAACTATGTATTATGGTGAAACACTGTGCACATGGACATTATTAACTGAATTTACAAAACTCTAGAAAGAAAAACAAAACTCAAATCTAACTATTGTACAAGCTCCGTCGGATTGGAGCAACTCCCACTCTTCTCAGTTTCGAGATAGGTAAGGATACAGGCAATCGTTTCTCACCCATCCCAATCATAGCATACCATCCAGTTGAGCGAGTTGGATTGCTCCTGATGGTCGGATCTCCGCAACTATGAAGGGTCCCAACCAGTGCATGCACATCTTGTCAGGGTGGGTCTGGTATCGGTTTTTGTAAAGTAACACCTTGTCCCCTTGTGAAAATACCTTGGTATTGATGTGGTGGTCATGCCAAGATTTTTGTCTCACCTTTTCAACCGAGTGATGGAAATCTGCTAAAAAACTAGTTTCTTCGAGTTCTTGTACCTCCGCAAGTCTTTGTGCCACTGATTCTTCGTTTTTCATACATGTGGCTTGTGAAATATACAGACTTGGTGTGATGAAATCTATGGGAAACACTACATCTTTTACGTAAACCAACTGGAACGGTGTATATCTATGGATTTTCTTTGTGGTTGTCCTGTAGGCCCATAATACCGTTGGAACTCTATCATCCCAATCCTCTCGGTTTGTGCAACAAACCTTTGTTAGTCCTTTTTCCAGGATTTTGTTGAAGGCTTCAACTGTTCCATTGGCCTATGGGTGGTATGGACTACTCTTGTGATGTTGAATCAAAAATTTGGCGGTAAGTGTTGCTATAGTGCTGCTAATGAAGTGATCTCCCTGATCACTGGTTAGGCTCTTGGGACATCCTAAGCAGGTAATGATATTCTAGAAAATAAACCTAACATCTGTATCCGTCTAACAGACCTATACCATTGTTGCTTCAGCCCAACGAGTAAGGTAGTCAGTTGCGGTAATGATGTACCTTGCTTTCGAATGTTTGGATGTGGGGTTGATGGGCCCAATAAATTCAACTACCCATTTCTCAAATGCCTATAGAGATCTAACTGTTTGTAGTGGTAATTCATCTCGGCGTGATCGTTTTCCCACCCATTGACAAACGTCACATGATCTAGTGTATGCTTTTGCATCCTTGAAAAGTGTTTCCCACCAAAGTCCTACCTATAGAACTTTTTGTGGCGTTGCCTTTCCTCCTACGTGTCCTCCTGCAATTCCACTATGCATTCCCAGAGTATATCCTACCTTTCATGAACTAGGACACAACTCCTGAGGATACTGTCTAGTCCTAGTTTATACATTTGTCTGATGATCAACTGGTAATATGATGCTCTAACAACCATATGGAATTTCTAGGTTATGGAATATGCTTTAGGGAAGGCCCCTGTGCTGAGAAAGGTTTATATGTCCTCTAGGTATTCTGGTATTGCCTCGATCCTAAACAAATGTGCATTTGGGAGCTAATCATCGACTGCTCCACCACTTTCTCTTGACTCTAGTCTAGATAGATGATCAGGTTCAACGTTGCATCATCCTGGCTTGATGATGACTTCAAAGTAAAATTCCTGAAATAAAAAAAAACCATCTGCAAATTCTTCCTTCCAACACAGGTTTGTTAACTAGGTATTTTAATGTTGAATGATCAGTAAAGAATTTGAAATGAGATCCTAACATATAGTGTCTAAATTTTTGTAAAGCGTAGATCATCACTAGGCCTTCCCGTTCGGTCATTGTATAGTTGCGCTCTGCTTGCAAAATTTTCCGACTCACAAAGTATATAGGGTGATCCATAGCTCCATCTCCTGGTTGTGTTAAGATAGCTCCTAAAGAAATTCCTGAAGCATCCACATGGACATGAAATTATTTCTCCCAATTTGGGAATATAAGAATCGGTGTTGTGATGAGTTTTTCCTTAAGTGTTTAGAATGCTTTGACACACTCGGGAGTCCATCGGAATGTTTCATCCTTTTTTAGGAGGTTTTCCAGAGGTGCAGTAATGTTGGCATATCTTCAGATGAACTGGTGATAATACCCTGTGTGTCCAAGTGTGGAGTGTAGTTGTTTATCACTCATAGGTGGTGGCATATTCACAATGACCGCTACTTTAGCTATGTCTACCAATACTCCTTGTTAGCAGACTATGTGGCACATAGAATATACACTTCCTAAGGTTTAGTGAGATTTGTAACTCTCTGCATCTATCAAACATTATCCTTAGTAGTGCTACATGTTCCTTCAAAAGGCTATATATTGTCCAATCATCCATATAGACCTCTATGAACTTGTGGATAAACTCTCTAAAGGTTTCTATCACAATCCTAGAGAAAACTACAGGGGCGTTCTTTAAACCAAATGGCATTACATTATATGAAAACGATCCCCATTCGATGATGAAGGTGGTTTTTCTCTTGTCCTCTTCAGCAATCCTAACTTGACGGTATCTTGAGAATCCATCCGTAAATGAGTATGCTTCCTTCCCCACAACCTGTTCTAGGACCTCATAGATAAAGGGTGTTGGGAAAGGGTCGTGCACACATGTAGAGTTGACGCTCCTATAGTCTACACATACTCTAATGTCTTCGGTGTCTTTCTTGCTTTGAATGACTATCGGGCTAACCCATTATGCTTCTTCTACTGGAAAAATAATACCTACTTCCAACATCTTATCAATCTCCTTTTTAACTTTTTATTTTACTTTCGGGATAAGACGGTATGGCCTATGTCTGACAGGCTTGGATCCTAGTTTTAGCTCAATCTTCATTTCTCCCAAAACTCCTTTGATCCCCTTTAATTCTGAAAAAGTCTTAGGGAACAAATCTTCGTATTCTCGTAGTAAGGTCTGTATTTCCTGACTGGTTTGCTCATCCCAGTAATCGCCTACTAGAGATATCTTGGGTTTCTCTTCGGTCCCTATGTTGAGTCTCTGCAGTTTTAATGGGTGATTATAGGAACTATCGGTCTGACTAGGTATGGTGTTTTGGATTTCATTGTTTCCCTCAGTCTCTTTGATGGGTAGGTTTCTCAGTTCTTCTAATTCATCTAGGATTTATGAATATTTTCTTATCTAATAGCATTCTATAGGATTTTCGGTCACAGGTAAGTGTAGTTTTCTCTGAATTTCTTGGGTATGCTTGGGACATACTAGAAAGTCTAATCTCTTGTCATGATTGGTTGTAAAAAGAAGTTCTTTAATCTTTTGCAGGACTAGTTCAAGCTTAGGGTACTTACTTGTGAACAAGAAGTCTTTGTAAAATTGAGCTACCATTATTCGCCAATCGTTGGTATGTCTTCTAGTTTCCTCATGTATAAACCAAGCTTTCGGAATTTGGACTAGGGAATGGGGGAATACCTGAACCCAGAAGAGAGAGGGTATCTCTGCAACCTGCCATTGTATCACACATTTTTCGATGTGTATTCTAAGGTCTTATTCTC